>CAIGRB010005961.1:29295-43382 GCA_903798255.1 Fraxinus quadrangulata | reverse complement strand
ATTTTTATCAATTTTTAAATTCGATTGTGCTGCATATATATAATGATTTACAAAATAATTTATATACATATGACATGGTGATATATGATTAGGTCAATAAAATTTCAACTAAATAAAAAAAATAAACCTTTTACGTTCTCTTTTTGACACATCATCTGTATGTAAGCAATTATAAAATTTCATTATGTATAAATAGCATTATTCTTTTAAACCTTTGTTTGGTGGCCTTTAATTCTCAAAAATTTTGTTTTGAATAGTATCTATTGGAGAATGTGTTGTTTAAAAATAGGAAAAAATTTTGAATTATATGTAGAATATTTTATCGTGTGAATATATTATTAAAAATAAGTATGAAAAAGTAAATTAAAGGCTAACAGCTCAATTACACGAAACAAACATCATAAATATGGTTAGTCTTTTAATCAACATATTCCCATTTTAACTAATGGAAAATGATGAACTGACGTACCAAAATGCTTGTGTGCCAGTT
Organism: Fraxinus quadrangulata; assembly: GCA_903798255.1. NCBI lineage: Eukaryota > Viridiplantae > Streptophyta > Magnoliopsida > Lamiales > Oleaceae > Fraxinus > Fraxinus quadrangulata. Next base: position 42,892 of record CAIGRB010005961.1, on the reverse strand, counting down.
AAACCCTATTTGAATCTCATTTTTTAGGAAAGTGGGTTTTAAAATAATGATTTTTTAGAGAACGCGTGGTTAAAAAATAAGTTAATCCTTCAACTTTACGCTATAAACCTTAACTTCCGTTATTTGGTACATAACTTTAGCATATTTGGGGTACGTTTGGTTTTGCTTAACTTTTAATTTAAATCGGTCAAAACACTATTTATCGACATATTTCATAGAACTCACGATCTTTTTATTCACTTATTATTCAGGCATTTCATGCTATGTATTAAATACTATTTACGAATTTATGTATTGATTGAAAGTAATAATAAACAAGCACTTAGTTTCAGTTTTGGAGACAATAACTATTTATGTATTTTCACAAATAATAAACCTTCAAGACAAGTTAACTTGAATAGCTAATAAATTTAGATATGAAAATTAATAATTAATTTCATGTGACATATCAAGGCGACGAGTAACTCTCTCCTTTGTCCAATTAACTTAAATTTTAGATAAGAAAATTATGCACGCGTGTACTTCCTATTATTCATCGTTCCAAAAAATGTGTTGGCCTAATTCTAGAACACACTCGATAGGTTCTTGGAATATCCTATAGAGATGCTTCATGTTTCTTCTCAAGACAAATATTTGGTACAACTTTGAATTCAAAACAGGATTAGGCCAATGTTTGGGCCCATCTCCCAATTATTTACTTAATCTTCTATGCATAAAATAGATGGCATAATACTCAAATCAATTTGAAGAAGTTCTCTTTTTTAATTCACGATGGCCCCGTACCAATTCACATCGAAGTTTTTCAAGCATTTTTCAATCTCATAGTGTCATCTAATTCACAAGAATTAAAGATTCGAGGAATTGCACTTGACACGGGAACAAAATATTTTTTTACATCGAGAGTCACCATAGAACTTGCGGAAAGTGATTTAGTTTTAATGAATAATCACATGCTTAAATCAATACGAAATAATGAGACCTAACCCATGTTTCGTTTAAATAAAAATCAGATTTTTAGTATATTTTAATAAACTGGTCAAAGTTGAACGTGCATTGCACGTTATTCTGAAATATTTCATAAGTGCTGTAAAAGTAATATTTGATATCAATTTGTTGGGAGGATTTAATAAGTCTCAAACGAACTAAAAAAAATAAAATTTAGGATAAAAATTTAAGAGAATAAAATTGTACCCTCAAAACTCAAATTCTATGATTCAAATTTTTTTTTTTTTTTTTTTGTGATGAAATACTACAAATGAGCAATATTTTTATACTATATTTGATATATAAGAATTAATTGTTAATACATGAATTTAAACCCATTAAGATTCTTAAATACATGAATAGAAATAAATTCATCTAATAATTCTAAATTTATGTAGATAATATTTATCAAGTTAAGATTCATTGAATTTAAATTAATGTGAAAGTTAATTAATTGAAATTTAATTGTAATATTTATTATATATTGAAAAACGAAAAATAAGGTATTATTGAAATAATCGAAATGTAGTAATGTTAAAATTGTCAAAAAAATGATTCTCACTTGATGTGATATATAATATATTATAGATATATATGAAATGTGTAGTTTAAAAGTTTATAAAAGTTGTGGGTCTATGAAATGCGTGGTTAAAAATTAGTTTGAGGAAAAATAAGTTCTATGAAATGTGGACCTAGCAGAGGGTTTAGAATTTCGTATGCACAGATCTTGTATTTGTAGTTTTGAGACTCTATTGCTAACATAGAAACTTCGATTAGGCTATTGGTACGTAGAGTTAACTAAATTACTAAACAACTGCGTGGTCGCCGAAGATTCTCCGATAATCGATGTTCCCCAATTTTTGAAATTTAAATATTTTTGCCTCTTATATTTTTCGGAAAAAGTTGATGAAAATTATTTTTGGCCTGTGAAAAATGAAGAATGCCTATCATAATTTAACAAAAAATGTCAGAAGTGGCATGCAAAGAGTGAAGTCGCCCTTTTCATAAATGTCACACAATTGGGCTGCCCAAATGTTGTTCACTATAGAGGGTGGAACACTGTCGAATGGTCAAGATTTCAACGACTATGGTTGGAGCGCACATAGTCAAAGCTTGTATAACTTAGACATTAATAGAAATTGTCAGTATAGTTCAGAAACTCAATCTACAATGTCACACAATTGGGCTAACATATTAGATTGGTTAAATTGGTTTTTAAATTTTTTTTGAATAATTAATTAAAATCACGTAAGTTAAGAATACGTTGATAAATTAATAATCGTAAACGAGTTAAAGCAAGTAGATTAATCAAATAATAAGTACAAATATGAAGGCGATAAGTAAAATGGAGAGAGAATGAAAACGATATATTTATGNAACAAGGAGCAGCAATCCTTATACAATGTTGATCTTTAAGTGACTTCAACACGACCTACAATTCAAATAAATTTTACAAATGAAATCTTCTATTCTTAATTAATGATAAATTCAAAGTTGAGTACAATAAGAAAAATAGACTAACACTTTAATAGATAGCAATGAATGAAGTTCAAGTGTTATGCTAGAAAAACTTTGATAAATATGATAATCAAAACTTATATTCAATCAATCAAAGTATTTCAATGAGAAGATGAAGAAATAAATACAATGTAGGTTCAAAAATCTTCTCAAAAAAATATTTTTTTTAATAAATGATTGTTATAAATTAAGTGGTAAGAGAAAAATGAGAAACTTTGATAAATAAGATTGACACAAAGAGAAATGAAAAACTTTGATGAGAGAAATAATTTTCAAAGAGAAGATCAATCAAAAGTTTTTTCAAAGCAAATAAATTGATAAAGATAAATAAAGAGTAAAAATCAAATATTTTATCTCAAAAGAATCTTTCTATAACGCTCTTAGAAGTGTATCTTTTGAATGCAAGAAGATGTGGTATTTATAATAGTGCAACGGCCAAAAATCTGTCCAACCGGACGACCTGTACCGAACGTCCGCTACAGTACCAGACGGTCAACTAATCGTTGCGTCAGAAAATCAGAACGGTTGAATTTTTTACCATACCGGACGTTCTATACTGCTGTTTTACGCCGAAATGTCATCGTTTTAATTTTTAACAAATGTAATTATTTAAGAGACGTTTTAAAAAGATTTTTCAAGGTAAGTAACACTTTTCAAATATAAGTTTGCGATTTTTACCTTTGAAAAACAATCCTTATGCAAACATTTTTGTACGTGGTCTTTCGTGCGTAAAATCGATTTTGAGCTTGTCGTGATTCATTGGCAAGTACTAAAGTGTTTACCTTTACATACGAGTATAAAAAATTTAAGCGTTTTGTTTTGAACGTCTTGATGTGTATGCTTGACTGTACTTCGACTTTTTTCTCGATTCTTATTGAGACATCTTTTTGCGAGTTTTTCAATATCAATTTTCATAGCCTCGTTTGATCAATTTTGTTTCCATGCCTATCGTTGCATACAAATCACTTGTCATCGAACTTCGTGTTTTCAATTTGATTGATTTACAATAATCACTATAGACACTCGAAATCATTTTATTAAAAATAAACGCAATTTATTTGTGATAATCAAAACGAGACATCAACCATAGGTCAACCTACAAATCTCAAATAATATCAATCGTCTACATGCCACAGAGCTCACTCTCTACCCCAATTATAGTTTTCTTCTTTGTACTTCCACTAATCAAGACTATTATTACATACTGAAATAATTATTGTCCTTCTAAACTTTACTTCAACCATAAAAAGACCGCATTGCATGCCAACGTGTCACAAAGCATTTGCACCTCGATCTCTTTATGTGCATCAAACCAAACACATGGTTGGTCATCGAGGCTCTCCCTATCAAAGAGACGCATACTCACATGTACTTGGCAAATAAGCATTCGAAAGTCTCATCCAAATAGTGACATTAAAGGACAAATTAGAAGCCTCAAACATATACAACATTAAGTAACGAACTCATTCACCATCAACTTAAACATCAATGATATAAACAATGCGTGCGCATAGCTAATCATATAACAAATGTCTTTAAAACTCGAATCCCAACAAGGATATTTGAAATTGGATTTAATTATGACTTCCAACACGATGATGAGAGAATGTGATTTGATAAAAATGACCAAAGGCGCCCAAAACTTGTATCTACGTAAACATGTGGTGTGTTTTATTGGATGATTCTGATTAGCGATATATCCAAGTAGAGAATCCTACATTGTTGTATTAGATGACGGTAGAGAGATTTGGCTCGCTCGCAACACATTTTATTACAATAATAAAAAAACTGTTATTATTATAATTAATGGTAGCAGAACTATTCTTATTGTATTTCTTTGATATCTTTTAAATGAAATTTATAATATATTAAATATCACATTAAGTGAGAATAATTTTTTGGACGATTTTAATCTTACTATAATTCAATTACTTTGATAATACTTTATTTTTCGTTTTTCAATATGTAATAAATGCTACAAAATTCAGTATGAATTTCGTATTATTAATTCTCAATTAAGTAACGTTCGTATTAATCTAGACTCAATGAATCTTGCTTTGATAAATCTTAATCTACATGAATATAGAGTAATAGATTAATTTATTTACATTCATGTATGTAGGAATTTTGATGGTGTTTTAAATTCTTGTATTAGCAATTAATTTGTATGTACCAAATGCTGTATAAAAAGATTGCTCATTTGTAGTATTTTATTATAAAAAAAAATTAAATCATAGAAGTCGAATTTTGAGAGTATAAATTTTTTTCTTAAATTTTTATCCTAAATTTTATTTTATTTAGTTTATTTGAAGCTCATCAAATATTTTCAACAAATCGATATCAAATATTACTTTTATAACACTTATAAAGTATTTCAAAATAACGTATAATAAATGTTCAACTTTGACTAGTATATTGAAAATATGCAAACATTAAACTCAATGAACAAGAAGAGTTTAAAAGAATTTAAAATGGTTACATCAGTAACGAATTCTAATATATTAAATATTCTATCAAGTGAAAATCATTTTTTAGATTATTTCAACCCTACTATAGTTCAATTATTTCAATAATGCTATAATTTTCATTTTTCAATATGCAATAAATGCCAAAAAATTCTTATCATGTATGAATTTCGTGTGATTAATTCTCAATTAATTAACATTCACATTAATCTAGATTCAACGAATCTTGTCTTGATGAATCTTGATATAAATAAATCTAGAACTATTATAGATGAATTTATTTATATTCAAGTATTTAGAAATTTTAATGGTGCTTAAATTCATGTATTAGCAATTAGTTTTTATGTCCCAATATAGTATAAAAAGGTTTCTCATTTGTATTATTTCATCATCATAAAAAATTTGAATAATTGAAGTTGAGTTTTGAGAGTACAATTTTCTATTCTTAAATTTATATGCTAAATTTTATTTTGTAAATTTGTTGAGACTCATCAAATCTTCCAAAAATTGGTATTAAATATTACTTTTATAACACTTATAAAGTATTTCAGAATAACGTGCAATACACGTTCAATTCCAATTAGTATACTAAAAATATGCAAACATTAAACTCAATGAATGGAGAAGAGTTTAAAAGAATTTAGAATGGTTACGGTAACGAATTCTAATATATTAAATATTACATCAAGTGAGAATCATTTTTTGAATAATTTTAACTCTACTACAATTCAATTATTTCAATAATACTATGCTTTTCATTTTTCAATATGTAATAAATACTACAAAATTCTTATTATGTATGAATTTCGTGTTATTAATTCTCAATTAATTGACATTGACATTAATCTTGAATCAATGAATTTTGATTTATATGAATTTAGAGTTATTATAGATTAATTTATTTCTATTCATTTATTTTGAAATTTTAATATGTGTTTAAATTCATGTATTAGAAATTAATTCTTATGTATCAAATATAGTATAAAAATGTTGCTTATTTATAGCATTTCATCATTACAAAAGTTTGAATCATAGAAGTTGGATTTTGAGAGTATAATTTTCTTTTATTAAATTTATATCCAAAATTTTATTTTCTTTAATTTGTTTGAGACACATCAAATTTTCCTAACAAATTGGCATCAAATATTAATTTTATAGCACTTATAAAGTATTTCAGAATAACTTGCAATGCACGTTCAACTCTGACTAGTCCATACTATCTTAAAAGAGATAATCCACATTTACTGTCCATTTATGAAGCATTTTTTATTCCCATCTTATCCCTAACCATCCACTGCCCAACCATGCATCTTCAAAATAAAAGGATACTATGGACTTCCTTTTATCCACAATTGTTGACTGGGGAAATAGAAGCAATGTATAAAAATAATAATAATAATTGTCCGCGCAACGCGGACACGCGTATTTGCCCCCGTGTCCGCACACCAATGTCCGCGCAACACGGAATTTATTTATTATTATTATTATTTATACAATGCTAACAATAATTTACGATAAGCCCATAGCAAAACAAAGTCATTTCAATCTTCAAAATACAAATTATTTTGTAGCGGCAGTCCTGTTTTGCTAATGTATTAGATGTTTGGACTTAGATAACTAATGAGTTTGAATTACTTAGTATAAACTTAAATGTCGAAATACTCATTCAGTGGAGAATCATCATATGACTAGAGATTGATATTGTTGGTTAGACCTAACCGAACAAGAGTGAGAAAAGAAATATGTGATTTAAGAGTAACCTTTAGATTTACACCCGGGAAAGAAAATGAATAGTTATTTGAAGAGTGTAAATCTCACGAGTGGGAAATGAAATGTTTGGCCACAAAGAGTCCGATTGGAGCCAATTTTAAAAAAATTATGTCTAACAACTTTTTCCTAATTTAGATGATGTTTGAAAGTGACTATATACACATACATCTATTGAACATTGGATAATCTTAAATTATTTTTGCTAGCATTATTTCGAGCATATTTGTGAATTAATTATACAATTTTACACTCTTCGATATTTTTGGCAAACTATCTAATGTGATGATCATTATCACATGTGTTTTATTATGCTGTAAATAATCTTACTCGAGACAAGCAAGAACTTAATTTTGGAGGTATTCGATAAGTGTGTTTTTGCACACTTGTTTGATACTTAAACTAAACTTATTATTGATTAAATAAGTGGATTTCTATTCACATTTGTGTAATTTATGATTTTATAGGTAAAAATCGCACAAATGAAAGGGAACAAGGCCAAATGAGAAAAATGGACAAAAAGTGTGTAGAATTGTGAATTTTCGGACCAATGTGAACAAGTTAGAATTTTCAAGGACTTATGATTGCAATTTTTGGGGCATGATTGATTGAAAGTTAAAATCTGAGGATCAAATTGTACAAGATCAAAGTTGAGGAACCTGAAGTACAAATTAATAGAGGACTTGTGTGCCAAAAAAATGATTTCGTTAGAGAGTTGGCGCCTAGACGCCACATTTAAAAGTGCGGGGATCATTTTAAATGTTTGGTGTTATTTCGGGGACTATGGCTTAATTGGAAAAACAACGTGCAACCTGGATTCCAATACTTCTTCCAGTTTTTCTTTTCTTTTCTTTTTCCTTCTTTTTCCTTTGATTTTTCTTAGTATTTTAGAGCAAATCATAGAGTACACAAAGGAGAATCAATCAAAAAGTTGAAGAAATTTTGGGAAAATCAAGAGCCAGCCATTACCATCACAAATCTAACCAAATAAGGATTTTATCTATAATCTTGTTATTTCTTCATTGTTTTATTCTATTTGTGATATATTGTATAAATATTCTCATTTGTTATCACATATATAAAATGGGCTAAATTATTTGTGTTGGGATTTATTTAAAATTTAATTTGGCCTTGATTAATTTCAATATTTGCTTTTTAATGTTAAAATGCTTATTTGCATGTGTATCTATTATTGTATTTCTTTCATTTTCATTTTCATTTATATGTCCAATGAATGATTATGTTTAGTAATTCGTACATCGTTCAAGAGAAAATTGTGCATTTTAGACCAAATAGTATAAATCCTAAGTTTGTGTAGGGAATATAGATATACTCATAACTTAGATGACCCATTGAACTATTTTGACAACGATTAATGTGGTTGTTTAGTTTTAATCGACATAGAAATATAGTATGTTAAACTAATCAATTAGAGTTAATTTCGCTCGAGAGTGGTAATTAACTAAAATTGAAAAATCGGATCTAACATCGTAAATAAGTAATTTGTTAATTGGGTTGTGGATAAATTAATTAGGAGACGGTTAAGTGAACTATGAATCCCAATCACGTTTTCCTCTAAACTTTTTTTTTTTTAAATTTCATATAGTTCTATCTCATTTCCAAAATCATAATTTTAATTGTGTGTATCTTTTCATTATTAGAATAAAATTAATTAAAGTTCTGTAATCGAAAGTAAACATTCTTCAAAAGATCGACGACTCAAACTCAAAAAGTCCATTTTATTACTTGAACGCAACCCTTGCACTTGTGATTTGCACTTTCTTAGCGAACAAGCTCAATTAATGCTTTTTAGATAAGCTCAAATTTCGGTCTTCTCCAAAACAATTTGTCAAACTTCTTTTTTGTCAAAAAGTACTTCATAACTTTAGCAAACAGCCAACATTTGAAACAAAAAGCAGTTTTAGCATTCATAAAATAACGCTAGAAAAGTCCTTCCAAACATAATTTAAGAGCATCACTATGATATTCCTTATTTTTAAATAACATCTTCCAGATAAATAATATTTTTTAAATTCAAAAGTAAATTTTTTTATACATTTCAACCTATTCTATATTTTTGTTCTTAAATTCAAAACTTTTCTTTATCTTTTAACCACACATTCTCCATTAAAAAATTATTTCAAAATGCATTTTGGACAGAAAATGGGGCTCAAACAGGCGCCTCATAATGCTCATTAGTATTAGGGAAAATATCATATTCTTATGCATTAAACGCAAACAGAAATGAAAAATGAATGAGAAATTTGTCTCGAGACATTATTGGTTTAATTTAAAAATAATTAGAGAAAAGTGATAGATAAGTGAATATTATTTGTGGTTCTATTGAAATGTGTAATTGAAAATGAAGTTTGATCATTTATAAATCAACCGTACAAATTAATATTTTAAATCCTTCAACAAAAACAAAGATCGGATTAAAAAAAAATTTGGAATTCAAAATCAAAACCCAACTTCAAATGAAATATAGAAAGTATGAAAATTCCAGAGCTTTGATTCTACATAAACAACCATAAAAGCAGTGATAGAACCATAAAATCTCACCGTGGGGTCAAAAATTAAGTCATAATTTTTTTGGAAACAGCATAACAATTTTGAAGCGTTCCTAAACTCGTTGCCTACCATTTTCATACTTTGGAATTTTGTAAAAATTAGATGATTTTCTGAGGAAAAATCATACACAAAACACTTAGAAAGAAAGGAGAATAATAAAACTGTAAATTTTACTAAAAAGTAAAAAATCAAATCAAAAATATTTGTGAGGTCAGTGACCCATGTGGCTCCGCCACTATAGGAAAATAAAATTTCAAAAGACATGAGAAATTGCGCACTCATTGTTTTTCTCTTGAAAGAAGTGGATAGTAATTGATCGAAGATGTGAAAAAGTGATTATGTGAGTAAATAAAAGGATAATGAGCTTCCCTAAATGCTCATTATTAACATTTTTTTTTATACGTAAATGGCCAATTAATTCAAATGTAATTTGAATTATTTAAATTATAGAGTATTGAAATTTAAAATTTATTAAATGTAATTGTTAATCTTGTTTTCCATAACACCAACGTGGACAACAAATGGCAGGCCCACTCACGCCAACTCAAGCAAGTTTCGGCGCGTTTTGACCATAAAACCGGACGAAGAAATGGAGCGCATGAACACGGGAAATGTTTTATGTGCGAGACAAAAATGTTCAAGCACCGTCGAATAGTGACTATGATGATTACACTAACAAACAATCACCAACAAAGTATCAATAACCTAAAATCAAACTAAAAATGGTAGAGCACGCAATTGGGGTATATTGAGAGTATTTTTCTTGTGTATTCTTGTATATTAGAATCAATATCCGAAAGACCATCATTTGCAATTTACAAAGACCACTTATTTATGGATTTTTGGCTGACGTGGTGATCGTTGTATCGGGACCACGTGGCCTCATCTTCTTGACTGAAACTTTACATCACTAAATATATTATACATTAAATACATTGACAATGAGTCAGCCATCCTATATATTAGGCTAACACACCTGACATTCTTTATTATAAACATCACATCAATCATTCCTAAAGATTATTTACAAATCTTGTAAGAGACAGTTTCAGCTTCAGAGACTTCAAATGAACTGAAGGCTTTGGCCAGATGGAGCTTCGTATTGGTGGTCTTCTGTGTGAAGAGGTTCGACTTCTTCTTTGATTTCTTTCGTTACGTTTCGACTTTAAGAGTTTCAGCCATTTAGGCGGTGCTTCGGCACATGAGCTTCAACCTTTGTTTTACTTCTTCGTATTTGACCAATTGAGTCTTCGTTGACTTTCCCTTCCACGTGAAATGCAACGTGACAATTTGAATTGGAGTTTCGATAACGAGGCGTAACAGTAATCATTGTTAAATAAAAATGGATAGTGAATTTGACTCTCTAAATTTGAAAAGTCAAACCCACTTTTTATTTTAAAAAGTTCTAATAGAGAATCCATTGAAACTTATTTTTATGCATTGACACTCTAAAATAGAGAGCAGCTTGTGCTTAGAAAATATCTTGTAGATGCTCTAAAAATAGAGAATGAGTTTAACTCTCCAAATTTACAGAGCTAAAGTTGAAAGTTCTAATGAGCCGATTTATTTATGTTTTAGACACCCAATCAATGGAAATAAGCAATTAAAAGCAAATAAGTTATATTTTAATTGTTTCTAGATGATTAATCAATCACTTCAATTTATCTTACGTCAAATTATCGCAACTTGTAATATGAAAGTAGTAAAAACACCAAATTGATCATGGAGAAGACCTTTCACAAATTATCAAAAACTCCAAGTACTTTACCAGTCAATAATTCACTATAAACGAAACGACTTACAGTATAGTTCAGGCCCGACTAACCCTTGGTCCCATCTAATCTTATTTTAATCACCCTTGATCATCTGGACTACGTGTTCCTCGCACTGATCTCGACTCCCGGTATATCACATTTGCCACCTGGACTACGTGCTCCTCACACTAGCTCCCGACCCCTAGTATATTACCTTAGCCGTTCAGGACTGCGTGTTTTTGCACCAGCTTCTTATCCCTTGTATCGTTTATCTTTTGTGGATTAGATGGTTTGGTATTTGATCAAAATATCTTGTATGTTTTGATATATGGTTTAATGTTGAACAGTATGATTTGCTCAACAAAATATTTTTGGAAGAATTTGTGGATTAAGTAATATGTGGTAGTTGAATTTTGGAATCAATTATTGTTTTTTGATCATCAAAGATTTGATCTCTATGAAATACATCTGATACAACAAACTATGGGACATTCATGGGGATGTATACTTATAATGTGTAGTGTTTGGGATAAAATTAAAATTAAAGTCAACTTAAAAATTGAATATAATTGTTCCTCGGATAATCACGCCGCTCGAGCGCAAGCCGGCGTTAGACGAGTAGCAGCTGAGCAATTATCATTATTTTTTATCATAACTTTCTTTTTCGGTATCAGATTGAGGAGATTCGAAATGTATTGAAAAGATAACGCAAATGGCTACAATTCCCCTAGAAATAGCCTTGTGTAAATTCCAATGTTTTTTACATGAAAAATGCGTCGTAACTTGTGGCTGAGAATTTGGAGCTTGATTTGTACAATACTTTTATACTTCTTTGATTTCTAATTGCATTTCAATAATCATATGGCATCTTTTTGGACATCTTGGACTCCTTCAAGATTTATACTACCAATCTCAACTCTTTTAACTTTAATTAGGACTCAATAACTCTTATTTTGACTTTGACTACACCTCAATAAACTCCTAATACAATTCAGTTAGGACATCTTAATGAGTAAGGAAATTGCCAATTACAAATTTAGAAATTTCCAATTATATAATTTGGACTTAACAATTTTTTCTATTTGACATTCCGTGACAAAATCATTTATTTCAAAATCAAATCTAAAATAACCAACTACCCAAAACTTAATTACAAACTTTAACTTGTTGCATGTTTCATGAAACACATGAAGACAACAATATCACGTGAAACGCAAGAAGAAATTGACAATTGAATAAAATATAAATAAGTTATAAAACAAAATAAGTAAAACACATGTAATACCAAAGTATGCAATACCATGTGAATTACTAACTTAGACAAAGTATAGAATTTTAATATCAATACTAAAAAATCACAAAACATAATATAAATAATAGAATTACAACCGAAATATCCATGTCTCTCCTAGGTCAAATAAATTTAAAATTCTCCTCCTAACTCATACACTCAATTCCCTGAAATAAATATTAATCTCTTCCCCTTTTTATCACGAATAATAAAGTAAAAATTAGTAATAATCACGAAAAATACAAAGATGGATGAGTTAAAAAAATATGTACATGTATAATAATGCAAAAAACATGTGATATGAGAATAAAAATTTTCTAATTTTGAGACCAACTATTTTTATTTTTATTTTTTGGAATTTTTTCTTGGATTTTCAACTTTATCATCATGAACAATTATTTACTTATTCATGCATACTTCATAAAAAAATATTTTTTTTCCACATAACTTATTTTAAACCTAAATATAGTAAATTGTATAAGCTACATATGTGTGAAAAGTGTCGTTGAATTGTTGTAAGCAAGTCTCACAATCTTAAATTAATGAGAAGGAACATGCAAAAAATTACTGGTGAGTGAATGTATTCTGCAAAGTATGAAACCAAACCTAGTTCTACTAGGACCTTAAACTAAAAAGCTCATATTGAATTGTACACACACACACACACACACACACATATTATTATTATTTTTCAAATCTTATATACAGACTCTTCTTCATTAAACTTTCCATATAACCCTTGTAACGAGTTTTAAGCCGATGATTCCAAAATCAGATGACTTATAAGCCATTATGTTTTAAGATACCATGTAGTTTTAACCACTCGAATCATATATACTACAAAGATAAGTATAAGATTGTCTCACAAAATTTTATTTGATTCATGTATTTTTCTTTAAAACTCAATAGTAATCTCTTTTTTACGGGAAATATACAAGAGTCTAGGTCAACTGATTTAAAGGTCATTTCATATTTAAAGTCAATTCACTACACAGAACATCGTCATCCCAAATTTCAAACACGTGGTCAAAACTCACTAACAAGAGTCTAATGTTTGTAGTGCATAGAATATATATATATATAATAACATATACCAAGTACTCCAAACAAGTTCTAAAGAAATGAATGAAAATTTAATTTACCATAGATAAACTTCACTAGAACTTGATCACAAAATAACATGTCTAAAAATATTAATTATCAAAAATCATTTTTATTTTTTTATAATAAAGGAAAAATGCAAAAAA
>CAIGRB010005961.1:2684-21862 GCA_903798255.1 Fraxinus quadrangulata | reverse complement strand
ATTATTTTATTAAATAATATATAATGGAAAATAAAAAAGAGAAAACTATATTTTAAAAATAATGAAAACCAAATAAGAGCTTAAAATCATTATCCAAACTCAGTGAAAACAAACTTTTCTAATTCTTTTTTGTAAAATCATGAAACGTGGGGATTCCGTTTGACATGTGTTTCAATTTTCAAAATTGAGCTTATTTTTCAATTTTCTATTTTGAGTATATGTTTTAAGATTGTTAAAAATGCTTTTAATTTGTAATTTTGAAAATTGATTCTCAAAATAGAAAACTAGAAGACACGTTTGATTTAAAATTTTGAGAAAATTTTTATGATATTTTATTTCATTAAATTTGATTATTTAGCCCCTATTTCAACCTCATTATATATAAACTCATATTTTCTTAACTCATTTTTAATCACATATTCTTCCAAAAAGAAAATTTTAAACGTAAATTTTAAACTTTTCATTACTTTTAAACCACACACTCACCAAAATCACCGTTACATAAGTAAATAAAAACAAATAGTAAATTAAGTTACAAAACATAGAAAACAAAAAATAAAAATTAATGTCGTGGATTGAAAATTTTCATCTATGTTCATTTATATATATTTGTTAAAAATTTTATGTAAATAACCATTGAGAGTTTGAACTATTTTTATTTGTCATTTTTTTTATAAATTTTTTTAAGGATTTTTATTTTTTGGAATTTTGGAATTTTGTTTTTACTTTATATTTTATAACTTTTATCTCAGAATTTTAGAATTTTCCTTTTTTACATTTTTATTTTTAGAATGTATCAAAATTTTATTTTTTTTTTAGAATTTTATGTTTTATATTTTTTAGAAGTTTTTTAATCTAGAATTTTAGTTAAATAAAATTTTATCTAAACGCTTTTTTCCAATGTTTAGAGTGTTTTCATTGTCAGAAATGCGTTTTAAGTTTTATGTTATAAGTTTAACATTGTTTTCGAAAACACATTTTTAAAAATATCAAATCAAACAAATTTTAGTGTTCTGCAAAAGTGAGAACTGATTGAAAACAACGACTCAAATGCAGCTTAAATTTTCAAGTCCTAAGTGAAATATTTCGTTTAGGTTTTTGTTATCGTGTGATCTAATTCTCATCGATCAAGTCGTGATATTGTGTGCTCTTCGACTAGTTATGTTTGGTAAAATTGAAAAAATAAAAAGTAGAGTAATATCTGTTAAATGACCAAATGTCGACTCAATTACGACGTTTTACTGCATAAAGTTATGAAATGTCAAGTTTTTATTCATTTGAATAATTAAATTATTAGTACATTTTAGTATAAATATATTTAATAAATTTTAATCATTTACAATTCGTGTAATAACATTATTTTTTCACGATAAATATATTTAATAATTTATGATAGAATATCCTGATTAATTCTAAGCCTCTCTTTGATTTAACCAAAAAAATATAAACTTTTTTAATTAAAAGTCAATAATTAATTTTATAAGACTCGCAACTTTTATCGATGTGTATCTTTTATCAAAATATATTAAAAATATATTTTTTGACCACACCAAACAGGAACTTAATATATAAGCACTTGTTTGACCAAACTAAAATTTTAATACATTTTTCTTTCTCTTTTTTCAACTACATATTTTTCAATAAAATAATATTACATGTAAATAAATTTTCTTTTTTCTTTTTTAACCAAACATTCCCCCCAAAAATAACTATTTCAAAAACATTATTTCCATCATGCAAATCAAGTAAAGAGATTTGCTTCATGTACATAAGCAAAACCAACAGAAATTCACTAGATCACTCACACATGTGGGTCCCGCATATTTTTTTTTTTTTAAAATGCACGGTGGTGCCCACTCTTTGGGAGTATTCTGGTGGTTTTATGTGGAAACATTTCTGTACAAATGGAAAAATTGTCAAGTTAATTAGGATTAGCTTGTCAATTTGTCTTACTTTTTTTTTTTTTTTTTTGAGTTAACATCTGAAGTGGAAGAGCACGAATAATTGATGGATCAAGACAAGAGGAAGAATACAAATGTGCATTAGAGTTTAAAAGATGATGGATAAGATACTTGAACAATAATTTGAAAGTAAAACTACAAATTTAACCATGATAAGATACTATATTTTATGAGATTTTATAATTTTTTTATTTTTAATCATNATCTCTACTCCCTGTGGGACGATAACTCATTTTCATCACATTTATTACTTGCACAACGAACCCGTACACTTGCGGGATTCATTCGAACATACCATGCGATGAAGAACATGAAAAACATGAGAAATAAAATCACCACAAAAAATATCTTCATCATTAGCCACCTATTTGATGAGACACTTTTGAGATACTTGAGAAGAGCCACTTGAGCCCCCTCTACATTTGATACTGTATCGTCCATGTTCTCATCAATCCTACAACAAGATAAAATTCTTGGGTTTAAAATCACCACCGGAAGAACTGAATGTTTCTATCATAAACGCATAACAATCTTCAAATCAATAATTTTTTGGTTAAAAAAATCGAAAACAATACGTGGTTACAAAATGCCGTACTGAAAAATGCATTTCAAGTATGAGCCCCTGTTTGAGCCATATTAAAATTTTCATTTTCATTCTTCTACTCATTTTCAACCACACAATCTTCAATAAAATAATATTTTCTATCACATCAATAACTTTTCTTTATTTTTCAACCACACATTCTTCTTCAATCTACTACTCCAAAATACATTCTTCCAAAATAATATGGATCAAACACACCCTGAATTGTGAAAAGTGTTTGATAATAAGCTTATGAAAGCATTAATGAAACAAAAACGATTGTGTTCAGCTTCAAGGACAAACATTTCACATGAAATTAAATGGTACGAGACACCAAGTTATTAAGAATGAATTTCTGATTTCCAAGAAATTGTAAAAGAATTGATTGTAGGAGATGATTGTCTTGTAAGGTGTATTATAAGAATTGATTTATGGTGCGTTTAATTGTCAATATTTTTTATGAAAATATGTTTTTTGCATATAATTTCCTACTTTTGTGCTATTTGATTGACAATTTCTCCCATGAAAAATATTTTCTTACTTTTAATCACATAATCATAGTTTCCTTGAAAAGAAGGAAAATATTTTCTTTAGGTATGTGTGGTTTTTATTTTTCAGGTAAATTCACTTTCACTTTCTCTCTCTCATCCACACACAAATAAAAAATGGACAAATATAATATTTTCTAGGTTGAAAATTAAATCAATCAAATACATTTAATTAATAAATTTTTTTTCCATGCAAATTCCATATTTACAATCAAACGCACCATAAGTTAATTTCAATGCACTCTATTGTCCCTTGAGAAACGAATGCAAGATAATCCACCTACTTCTTTAGTGTCTATTTGGACCGAATTAAAATCTAATTTTAATCTAACCGGTGAACAACTTGTTTAGCTTTTTTTTACATCTAAACGTTCGGCCATTGCCTATGTACAGAATTGATCTCACCAGAATTTCAGATTTCATCGATGATGTCGCCACTTCATCGATGAGCAACATATCTCCTGCCTATTATGAACATGATATCAGTTCTTTGCCTATTAATGAATTTATTAGGTAGGTAGAAAACACAATACATTAAATCAACATTCAAACTCACGAGATAATTGTTATTGTTTGGTTCCCATTATTTTCAAAATAAACTTTTTATCTCTCTTATTTTCAACCACATATTATTCAATAAAATAATATTACACGCAAATCCAAAAATTTATTTTTTAACCACACATTTTTCATGAAAATATTACTTCAAAATACAATTTGAACAAAAAAAAAAAGGAAGCTCAAACAAGCTACAAATTTCAATTAAATTTGGAAAACATAAATATTTTATTTCAATTAAATTCGAAAACATAATATTTAAAAATTTTATTTGTGTAAATATATTTTTGTGCACAATTTAGCCCATTTGAATTTTAATCTAAGTTAAAATTAACAATTAATTTTAGTGCTTGTTTGAGCCTTATTTTTGTAAAAAAAAAATAATAATAATACATTTTTGAATAGTGTATTGATGGGAAATTTATGGTTAAAAATAAGTAAAAATTTTAAATTTACGTGCAATATTATTTTATCAAAGAATGTGTTAGTTGAAATGTGGTCAAAATACTATTCAAGAATATATATTTTTTTTAAAAAAAGACTCAAACAAGAGATTTGCTGCAATAGATATTTTATCAGCTTTTATTAAAAATTTAAGTTTAATGCTACAAAAGCTGGCTTAAAACTTTTTTGTCGAAAACATATTTGCACCCTATTTGAGCCACATTATTTTTTCAAGAATTGATTTTAAATAGTGTTTTGATGGAAAATATGTGATCAAAAAATAAGAATTTTTTTTGGATTTGCTTGTAATATTATTTTATTGAAAACTGTGTGATTGAAAATAAGAGGGATAAAAATGTATTTTAGAAGAATGTGTATTGATGCTACCAAAAATCGTACATGTTGATTTTCGAACTGATGACTGAAAATAAGCACGAACGATATCTTTCAGTACCTGAAACAAAAGTGTCGAGGTGTGACCTCATCGTCCATTCGATACTTAAGTCAGAGAGAGAATTTGCGAAAAAGATATACTGAAGATTATGAAAAAAATGTACATAGATAATAAATTGGAGTGCTATATTTATAGAGGTAGGTAGTATGTTTCTGATAGGATTATATTGTTGAAATTTCTAGGAGTTCTACCATGCTTAGAACTTGGAACATGATTGGTATTGTATCATCAATGTGTTAGGATAAAGATAAAACTCCAGTGGTAGAGTCCTTTTAGAAAGATGTAGTACATTTATACATTTATAGCAGGACTCGAAACAATTTCAAATTGGATAAGTCTTATCATATAGAAGAGTCATGTTAGGTTCGAGATTAAGCCCCTGTTTGACCTACATTATTTTCTTTATTATCATTCTTCTACTTTTAACCACATATTATTCAATAGAATAATATTTTTCACTGCATCAATAACTTTTCCTTCTTTTTCAACCACACATTCTCCATCAATCTAGTATTTCAAAATATATTATTTCAAAATAATGTGGCTCAAACATACCTTAAGACATGACCTCGATGAGGTCTCAAGATAATGGGAATGTTGTTCTTGAGGAGATATCTCGACGAGGTCAATGTGGCACGATCGTTCCCTTTATGAGCCCCCGACCTCAAGTGCCCGAGGATGTGAGTGCAAAAATTGGTGGGATTGGCAGCATGGCTCCTAGGATTAACATAGTCAGGTTATGCCTATATTGGGTCATCAGGTATCAAACATGGTGTTGCAGATAAATACAAAACAAGCGAAGCTCCCGATCAATTTCCTAGAGATTCCTCGAAACAGTGAAACAGTGGACTGTCGTTTTATGTCGTTTTCACTTATCACTTGTTTTCAAAAAGCTCCACACGGCGCACTTTTTCTCTCTCTTGGAATTTGGAAATGTGCTCCACAAGTTGCTTAGTTGCTAAGTTGTTCACCTTCATATACTGTTCTTTTTGTTTGAGAGTATATATACACACACAACCCTTGATCAATCTTGTACTCTAAAAATCAAGAAATCTTGAACAGAACCCTGTTCTCTAGCAAATGGTGAGTTCTTTTTTTGTGGATTTAATATGGGAAGTTGTGAAACTTTCCTAATCTTTCGGGGTTTTATTTACAATTTGGTTCTGGATTTTGTGTGTGTGTGTGTGTGTGTGTTTTTTTTTTTTATTTATTATGTATTCATGCACACATAACCCTTATATATCATGTTCGATCAGTTTTTTCTTTAAAAATTAAAAATCAAGAAATCTTGAACAGATCCTTGTTTTCTAGCAAATGGCGAGTTCTTTTCGTGGATTTTTATGTGGGAAGTTGTGAAACTCAATACTCTTTCTGCGTTAATTTTAAAATTTACTACTGGATTTTGAATTCTAAAGATGTTTTGATCATGGTTTATGGTTTTTTTTTTTTTTCAGATAACATACATTCTTGCTATTTTCTCTGTTTCTTTATTAGTATAAAATATTAGTGTAACTTTTCACCTTTAATTTTGTGATCCTAATGAAAAAGTTCAAATTTGCGCAGACAATTGACATGGCTATTGATGGAGGAAACCAACTGCTTGCCGCCGATTCAGTTCCTTTCGCCAGAAGGTCACTGGTCTCTCTGATTTGTTTCAAATTCATTTTTCTTCGGTTGGTATCATAGAGAAAAAGGCGTGGATAGGCTATCCAACCTATCCAAGCCAGAAAAACATTAGACTAAATATGAATGATTGGACATAAAAGAAGAAAAGGAATTTCCCTATTCCTCCATTTACGAGAGGAAGAGCTTGAAAATTCTTTCTGACATTGGATTGTAATTTGTAGTGCATTACCAAGAAAGATTTTCAGCATCCATATACCTGCATACATCTGTTTCTTGCGCTACTTGTGCGTGTATACATTTGTGTTTCATCATTCATAAGCTATGGCATTTGTGAATGTTGAAGCAACTTATAAAGCAGTATGAGAATTGGGAAAGAATTTTAAACCTCTGCCCAATTCTTTATTTGCACCAACGTTCCGTTCTATTAGAATAATCTTATTCCAGTGTTGATGCAGTTATCAGCTGGACGCATTGGAAAAAGCACTAGAGGGAAACACCATTGTATACTTGGAGACCGGTTCTGGGAAGACCCTGATTGCAATCATGCTCCTCCGCAGCTATGCCCACCATCTCAGAAAGCCTTCACCCTTCATTGCTGTATTTCTGGTCCCTACTGTTGTTTTGGTAACCCAAGTATGTGACTATGCAACTGTACTTTATAGATGTTGTGCATTAGTTTTCATGTGATTTATTTGATACATTATTTCTCGTTGTCCTTTGAGTTTATGCAAATTTATAATTGCATGATGCATCACTTACCATGTAGTTGTTTGGTTTAATTATTAACCTGTAAATTTAATGAAGATTCAAATAGAGTTTTCTATGTTAACCTTTTCCTTTTCCCGCAGTTACAATGTATATGGCTTTTTATATGGTTTAAAATTTGATTTTGTACTTCTGACGGTTAAACAGCAAGGTGAATATATCGAGAAGCACACTGACTTAAAAGTGGGCAAGTATTATGGTGAGTTGGGTGTTGATTTCTGGGATGCTGCCACATGGAAGCGCGAAAAGGATGAGCATGAGGTGTGAATGACTCCCTTTTCTCTTTCTTTACTTTTGCTAATGATATGTAGTCTGTCATCATATATTTCAAGACCAAAATACTTAAAAAATAATTTCAACAATCTTTGTCATTGGATGAAGTTGTGGTATTGGTTATAGGGCTGCTTATTGCATACTCCTTAAAATTATTATACAATCCATTCTTAGCTGAAATGTGGTTCTGTTCAATTTGATGCTACTGTTTATTAGGACAATAAGTTGGTGGAGGCATGATGTAAGGGCTATAAACGTTATCCCAAAGTATAATATTAGCCAACTTAAAGATACCATGAAAATGTTTGTGATGAAGTTACTTCTACCAGTCCTTGTTTTTTGTGATGAAAATATATTACTAGTAAATGCTTAAACCTTCTTAGAGATTTGAATGTTGTAATGGTGAGAAATTATAGTAATCGGGAAATGCATTCTTTATCATAATCATAAATACATGCTTCTCATATTGTAACACTGGGATTTGATGTTCAGGTGCTTGTAATGACTCCAGCGATTTTGTATGATGCCTTGAGTCGTAGGTTTTTGGGTCTTGACCAGATAAAGGTTCTAATATTTGATGAATGTCATAATGCAAGAGGCAATCACGACTATGCTCGCATCATGAAGGTATGATTTTGTTGTAATATGATTTGTCAAACTTGAAGTTATTTTTAACATATTTGTGGTCTCATTAAGAGAATTTGATTATTGATCACAACTCACTTGTTTATTTGATATTTCCTCTTTATTTTAAGCCTCTGTTTGGTGCATATTTTTGGAAAAAGAATGCATTTTTACTGTTGATGTGACGGGGAATATGGGGTTGAAAAAGAAGGAAAAGTTATTGATGTGATAGAAAATATTATTTTATTGAAGAATGTGTGGTTGAAAATGAGCAGCAGAATGAGAATGAAAAAAATAATGTGGCTCAAACATAGCCTAAAACCCTCATAGATATCTTAATAGCTCGTAATGAATTTATTTGACTATCACAATGTTAATTAGAAATTTGTAGTATGTTATCATGTTTCTATGCCCTTGGTTGAGCTCCATTTTCCCAAAATTTATTTTTAACCTTACATTATCTTAATAAATGTGTGTTTGATAAATATTATTGAGGAAAGAATGTATTTTAAATGGTAATATGATGGAAAATATGTGGTTAAAAAGTAAGAATAAGTTATTGATGTGATAGAAAATATTATTTTATTGAAAAATATATGGTTGAAAATAAGTTTTGAAAAAATGTATTTTGAAATAATATGTACCAAATAGAGGCTAAAATAATTTTACTCGTAAACTAAAAAATTTTCCCTACTTTTTAACCATACATTCTAAAAAAAAAAACAAAAAAATAAAAAAAAATCACTATTCCAAAATCTATTATCAAAATAATAGGGTTCAGAAAATGGCTAAATTGTATATTCTTAATTACTAATTTGATATGGAATTTTAACCATGTTGTGTTCTTATGAAAACATAATAGTAGTATGATTAAGATTTTCTTGTCTTGTACAATCAAGAGGGTGCCAAATAAGCACATGAATTGTGTTTTCTCTATTTTAAATCCCATTTTTACGCATGATGGAACTTAGTAAGGTTATTATATATTTACAAGGTTCTTGTATCTTTTTGACGGATGCGATTTCTAGTCTTTTAGCTGAAACTGAATTTTCACTGTGATTTTGTTTGTATCAAATAAATTTTAATCCCAAAGAAAAGCATTGATGTACTGTGGAAGTATTATGTTCCTTGAGTTTATTACGTGTCTGATTTGAACTCAATGGTATAAACTTTGAGTATCATGAAAATGTGTTACTTCTCGTTAGAACAATGAGGATCTCAATGACATGAACAACTAGTCACATCATAATGAATCAATAAACATAATTAGTTTAAGTCTCTAGCCTCAATTCAGTCTTTTGTTGCTGTTTTGTAATAACCATGTCAATTTTGTCGTACAATGTTCACGTTTTGGAATTGAGCAAAAAAGGCAGCATCAAGAAGCAAATGTGGAAAAGTGAGAAACTATTTATACTTTCAACTCTCTCTTGAATAAAAGAGGTGTTGGATGTATTATAATATAATCAATTGAAGTAAGAAATATCCGTTAACATGTGTGCATCTTTTATTTACCGTGAGTTACTTTGGCGAGGTGCATGAATAGATGTCATCAAAACTTTAGTTACTGAATTAAAATGGAGATACTTCTAAAATTTTTGGACTCCTTGAATATGTCTAACATGACATTGTTTGTCTTTGTCACTAGTGATTTGGTTTTTGACTTACAATATTAGAAAAACATCTTGCAGGATTTCTATACTCGCCAACGACAAGAAAATGCTTTGCGCCTTCCTAGAATATTTGGGATGACTGCTTCTCCTATAAAGGCTAAAGGTTAGTACTATGTAACTTCTAGAAAATTATTAATTCAATCTTGGTGGTTGTATCGTGTATAGCTCTCTTTCGCTCTATTACTGACTTTATCTGAGCACTTCATTTTGTTGCTCTGTATAGGCTCATGCTTGGCCACTCACCATTGGGAACAGATTAGGCAACTTGAAAATCTAATGAATTCAAAGGTATTTTTGCTACCTTTGCTTCATAATTCATGTATCGCGGTGATGCAAGCTTAATTTATGCAGCTAGTATAGTATAGTAGACTGAAATTGTCAACTTACTTTGATATTAAATAATCTTTGAGAAAATTTTAAAATAATATACTTTGCTGAATCTAACATGTTATATGTTTCCTACAAGCGAATTTGTTCTGTAAGTATTGAGGCATGTAAGAGCCGTTAGCCTTGCAAATCCTTATTTAGTAGTTGCTACATATATTTTTGAATTTCGTTCTTATGGCTAGTGTCCCATTTGGGTTTGTGTAATGGTTCCTAATCTACAATGTTCTTATGAATGAAGGTCTTCACATGTGAAAGTGAATCTGTATTAGCTCAGTATATCCCATTTTCGACTCCAAAAGTAAAGATATACGAACATGTGGGTGTTCCTTGCCTCACTGCTGAATGTATTGCAAGTGATCTGAAAAAGTCGATAGAGAAGGTATACATGTGTGTTATTGCTCCTATGAATAACTAACAATACAGTTTTACTTGATGAAAAGTATGCTTACCATTGGAGTAAAATGGATGTTACAAGTGTAGCATGAATAGTATATCTTATATAGATTTGAATATTGATTCTCCCTCATCTCTTGTGTACCTCATGACTTTATGATAAATATCCTAGTTTGATGTCCCGTGGAGGTTAAATTTGTTGAAGAAAAAATTTAAATAAATAAATGCATTCTCTCTTTATAACTTAAGGTTTTAGATGAGAAGATGTACCATTGCTAGATAAAAGACTAATGTTCAAGTTTTGTTGTCACTCATATATGAAATTTTTGCACATGCTTGTTTTTAATAAAAAAACATGAAGTCCTATATGCACGTGAGGGATCGGGTTGAACATCTATTAGCTTAAGTTTTTAGATTAGGTGTTCAATATTAACCTTGTGAGTCCTTTACTTTTTCCACTCTCCGTCCACTGCATTGTTCTAGTTGGAAGTTACTGGTGCTGCAAGCACAAGGGTGATTTGCATTGTTTGAGATACTAGGAGATTTGAATAAGTAATATAATTTTTTATCTCAAGGACTGAAGCTGTATTTTTTGGTAACTAAACTCGTTTGTTTGGATTTTTTCGTCTATGGTTAGCATTTTCATGCTATCATTTGCTCTTCCCATTTTCAAGGTACTGACTATATATATACTTTTCATCAGCATAAACTTTCTCTGGAAAGATCAAGTATCTCGATCTCTGCTGCTGAATCTGCAAAAAAAAGATTATCTAATCTTTGCTCTACCTTCATGTTTTGTTTAACCGAGCTCGGGGTTTGGTTAGCTATAAAGGTTTTTTTTTTTTTTTTTTAACAATTTTGTATATAAAAAGCACAATTTTTTTGCGGCTGTAGCAATTGACAGTAAGAACTTCTGGTTTGAATAGGCAACAGAGACGTTATCTTGTGAAGTAACCAATTTCTTTTCATGGGTGACATTGGATGTACGTTGCGAGAAGGTTGTTAGAGATTTCAGTTTGGATGCACTTAAAGTCTTTTGTGCCTTTGTGCCGTCGGGTATTTCTCACTTTATATAATGTCTACACTGATCTGTTTTTGTCCAAGACTTAGATATTTTATTCGTGCCGTGATTGTTTTCTTTTTGTTCATGAAGGTCCACAATGGTCTAATTGTTATGGTATAAAAGCTAAATTGAATTCTGGGTATGTTACATCGAAGGTTGCCTGCCTTGTTAACACTCTTCTTGAATACAGGTTTGCTAATATACGCTATATACATTTTTCTTTAGAAACTATTAGAGGAAGTTCTCTTTGTGTTTCAGTTTTGTGTTTTGAGTTTTGAATTCATTTTGGGTTTTGTGTTTTGAGTGTCCATTTTGAGATTGTCGAAAATGCGTTCTTTTTGGCATTTTGAAAAATTATTTTGAAAACAATCAAAATACGTTTTGAAAATTTTGACTTGATTATAACTGAAAACGCCAAAAACGACAAATTTGTTTTGGGTTTTCTTTGTAAAGTTTTAACTTGTTTTCAAAAACGTGTTTTCAAAAATTGGAAAGAGAGCGTATTTTCACTGTTTTGGAAAATCGAAAACAGCAAACTTCTTGAAAATGGTAAATAGAACAGGCCCTTAGTGTTCTTTTCAATTCTTTTGATGAATGTCTTGCTCCTGAGATTATGTTGTTCACAGGACTAATTTAAATCATGGGAAAATTTTCGTTCTAGTATTTCTTTGGAAGTACATTTTACTTTTTGGGAAGAACTTTAGTAGCCTGTTGATGATGTGTTAAACTATAGTTATTCCAAGTGTGTCATGTAATAGGTGGTAACATCACAAGGACCTAATGATTAGGCAAACATGCATGGGGAAGAATCTTATGGTGTGTTTGATTGTGCGAATTGTACAGCACAAGATAAAAGAACTGCAAATTAAATATGACTTAGCGTTATTGCCACCACCCATGTTTATCAACTTCAAAATCTGCAAAATCCAACTGCGTATATGTTCCACCACATGTGGTGGGGATCTTGACATGACTGCATTTTTGGCTAAGCTTCAAGGCGAGAGAGAAAGTCTGACTTACTTTGTAGTTGGGCAATCGTACATGACTAAATATCTTATGATGTGTTTGATGTTGCGAATTGAACATCACGAGATATAAAAAGCGTTAGTTGACGTTACACAATATCATAGTCACCACCTATGTTCATCAACTAAAGAAGTGTTAAATTTCTAGTCATGTAGACCTCCCACCATGCTTTGTAGGTCTTGTAAGCTTAGAACAGTAGTGTCATCACCGGTTCTGCTGTCCTTGTTCATACTTCACCTGGAAGGGCACAAAGTACAAAGTCCCAGGTGTATCATTTTGGTTTCCTACTGTTCTCTTGAATCAGATACAAACGACTAATATTTCAATTATTCTCACTCGTTTCATAAGATATTTCTGAATTTTAATTGAATTTGGATGAAAATAAGAGCATTTGTCCAGTTTCTTGTTTCAATTGTTTATTAGTCATTAGTTCTTCACCATTTGTGGATATTTTGGGTTTGGTTGAGAGCCTTTCGTTGGTACTCTCTCTTACATGATACTTGCACAGGGAAATTAAGGATTTGAGATGTATAGTCTTTGTTGAGAGAATTATCACGGCGATTGTTCTTCGAAATCTGTTGAATGAGTTACTTCCTGAAGTGAGTGGGTGGAGGACAGAATACACGGCAGGGAACACTTCTACGCTGCAATCACAGAGTAGGAAAGAACAAAACAAAATTGTTGATGAATTCCGCAAGGGCACGGTGGGTCTTGTAT
Source organism: Fraxinus quadrangulata (assembly GCA_903798255.1). Classification (NCBI taxonomy): domain Eukaryota; kingdom Viridiplantae; phylum Streptophyta; class Magnoliopsida; order Lamiales; family Oleaceae; genus Fraxinus; species Fraxinus quadrangulata. The sequence continues at coordinate 8,770 of CAIGRB010005961.1, read as the reverse complement.
ATGAATTTTTTATTTACCATTCCAATATTTGCTACTTTATTTTTATAAAAAAATATTTATTTTTGTTCTTGGGCATGTTTTTGCAGGTTAACATCATCATTGCAACCTCTATGCTAGAAGAGGGATTAGATGTGCAAAGGTGCAATCTTGTGATTAGATTCGATCCCTCTGCCACAATATGTAGCTTTATTCAGTCACGTGGGCGTGCTCGTATGCAAGACTCAGACTTCGTATTAATGGTGAAAAGGTGAGCTAAGTAACTTCCAAGATGTAAAAATAGAAGAATAGTAAAATGTTGATCTCTGTTTTCTTGTTGGGGAAAATTCTATACTGATGATATGAGCTGTTATCACTTCAAAAATAGTAAAAATAGAAGGTAAAATCTCGACGACTGTTTTCTTGTTGGGAACAATTTGACAGTTTCTTTTCTACTGCAGTGCATGACTTGATAGTTACTTTAAGGCTTCAAACTTGTATCCGTTGGTTGAAGCCTAATCGAATATTAAAGTATCTATTAATTGATTATCCTGTCCTTTTTGGTTGATAGCTGGTTACAGTAGAATTTGAGCAATTCGAAGGTCAATGATGAGGCTGATTATCACTTTCTTCATTGTTCTATTGGTTGATTGTAGTGGGGATACTGCCACCCTCAAACGTGTAGAGAACTATTTGGCTAGTGGAGAGATAATGCGGAAGGAGTGCTTGAGCCATGCTAATCTTCCTTCTGAACCTATTGATAATGAATTGAAAAGTGAAGAATACTATGAAGTTGAAACCACAGGAGCAATTGTGTCTTTGACTTCTAGTGTGTCTTTGCTTTACTTCTATTGCTCACGGCTGCCTTCTGACTGGTTCGTTCCTGACATCTTTCAGCTTATCACCATTTTGAAGCTTTTAGTTTCTAGGTTGTCAAATTATCACAAGACCGTACATGATTGCTGTGTGGTTTGTTAAAGTGTTAATTTCTCAAAATTGTGAAAAGAATTTTTATTTTTTTTTTGCCTTTTGATTTGTAGTTACTACAGACCTTACCCTCGCTTTGTGGTTGACAAAGAATTGGAAATTTGCACACTGCACCTTCCAAAAAGCTGCCAAATACAACCTATTACCGTTAAGGGTAAAACCAAAATACTGAAGCAACTTGCGTGCCTAGAAGCTTGCAGAAAACTTCATCAGATCGGTGCCCTGACTGATAATCTTGTGCCTGATATTGTGAGGGAAGAAGCTGATGCTGAAGAATTTGGTAACTATCTGTTTACACTTCTGTTGACTATGATTCTTGATTTGGAATTTTCTTTAGTTCTCCTGCGGACTTGTTTTTCAAGATAATGACAAGTTACAATATTTTTTCGAGTCTGAACGTACAGGATACAAACCTCCTTATGTGGAGGAACATGTACAGTACTGCCCACAGGAATTGGTTGGTTATCACCACAATGAGTCCGAAAGGCTGTACTATTGCTATTTAATTAAATTACAGCAGGAGTTCACTTATATCGTCCAGCCGCAAGACATTGTGCTTGCCACCAGGATGAGACTTGAATCTGAAGCCGAGTGGTCAAATTTAGATTTAGATGTGGATAGGGGAAAACTACTTGTGCATGTAAAATATATTGGAAGCATTAAACTGACTTCTGAGCAGGTAAAATGCTAAAACTAATAATCAATCTATAATCATTTGCTATTGTCATGTTGAGAATCTAACAGCCCATGAGAATTTCGATTTTCTGAAAATAGATTTTTAATCTTTGATTGCAGATTCTCTTATGTCAGAGGTTTCAGAACACTGTTTTTAAGCATCTTTTACATAATAATAATAAATATTTTTATAGACTTCATGAAGATCAGGGCAGATCTTATATGAGGAGTGACTGCATGGCTTTTGATTATCTTCTTCTTCCGCTTCAAGGCTCGCTAATTGATTGGAAATGCATTAAATCTGTCCTATTTCAAAATAACGGTTTCTGCGATATGCACATTGATGGTTCTTCACCCAAAGGTCATGGTCATCTTGTGCACACAAAGAATGGTTTGATCTGTACCTGCATGTTAGAGAATTCATTGGTTTATACGCCTCATAATGATTCCATGTATTGCATCACGGGAACTCTGGGTGCTTTGCATGGCAATTCATTTCTTAGTCTGAAAAAGGGTGAATATGTTACTTACAAAGAGTACTATGAAAACAGGTCTGCATTATTCCGTTCCTTTCAGTTAAGCACTAATGTATTTGCTATGCGTGGTTGAGCTTTATCTTAATAATATAATAAGGTTTTGTTCCTTGCAGCTATGGCATCAAATTGCTTTTTGAAAATGAAGCACTTCTTAATGGGAGACACATCTTTAAAGTGCAAAATTACCTTCAGAGATGTAGAGGTCAGAAGGCAGAAGGTTGGTTTATTATTAAGTGCTTATGTGAAAGTGATTATTTGGAAAGTGAATAATTAGTTAAAAAGTAAGAAAAAGTTATGGGGAAACGTGAAAAATGATTTTATTTTATTTATTTACTTATTATGATTATTATTATTATTATTTTTTTAGATTGTGTGGGGGAAAAGTGATTGTCAAATAAGCACTTTCAAAGAAGGGGCTAAAAAATATATTGAAACAATTCATTTTCCCTGGTCACTTTCTAAACAAATCATGAAAGACAGCAGATTTTGTAAGAAAATTTCTCTTATTGACATTTTTTCATAAGCTAATACTGTAACATGTTTAAAATTCTTCAGTTTCCCTTGCGTCCACCTATTTGTTGTGTTTCTGTTTAAGAAATCTAACTCTGATATATAGGAAACTGCCTAAATAATACAAGGATTGGAGTATTGGAGTAGCAAATTAACATGGACCAAATTCTTATTGAGTTGAAGTTCCTGTTTGTGTGCTGGTGGGTGTATGATTTTTTTGTGAATTGAATAAGTGAGTGGCTCTTGTCTACTGCGTATGTTTTGTTAAAACCGTTGTGTTAAGAGCCTTATTGTTAATCTGGGCTAATCTTTTCTTACTACAATGCGGAATAAGGAGGTTTATCGAGATTATTTCTTGCTCTGCGATCAACCAAGATACTTGTGTACTGTATAATATTTGGACATATCACATTTTGGTTTATTCTAAGTGGTGTTTTCCTTTTCCCATGCAGAACCAAGTAATGCAAGTAATGCATCATCATGGGAACTTCCACCTGAACTTTGTTCAGTAATTATGTCGCCTATATCTATTTCTACATTTTACTCTTTCTCCTTTCTTCCATCTGTCATGCATCGGATCGAGTCTTTGCTTTTAGCTTCAAACTTGAGAAGAATGCACGAGGATCACTGCATGCAAAATGTTGATATTCCAATCATCAAAGTATGTATTTTTTACTCCTGTGGTTCCCTATATCTTAAATTTAATGTCACGTCTTGACTTGCAAGATCATTTAAGCTAGTTGAGAACACACTATTTTTTTCAAATCATTGATGAGCTGCACCTGCCATTTCTTTTAAACTTTTATAATGTATGAAAAGTGCAAGATTGGGGTTGATTTACTAGAAGTGTAGTTGGTGACTTAGTATGCATAAGTAATGCATATTTCTGATAGTTGAAATTTATTTGGATATTTCTTAATGGGTATGAAGAAATTAACCTGACACATTATGTTTAGCTGGATTACGACATTACATGCACGATAAGCTTTGCATGATTTAGTGAAGGTTTTAATGGATATTGCCTGCTCATTAATTATGAGTGAAATAAATTAGTTTTAAAAAGTTGGTGTTTAATTTAGTTGATGTTGTCATCTCAACCATAATATTGGTCTAATGTTAATTTTGTTGTCACTATCAGGTTTTGGAAGCAATCACAACAAAGAATTGCCAAGAAAAACTTCATCTGGAATCACTAGAGAACCTTGGGGACTCTTTTCTTAAATTTGCTGCTGGTCAACATGTTTTCAAAATTTATCAAAAAGAGCACGAGGGGCTACTTAGTAAAAAAAAAGAAAAAATAATTTCTAATGCTACATTGTGCAAGCTGGGATGTGACCGCAAAATTCAGGTAATCTTACCAAGTTGTAATCATATTTTTGCTTAATCTCATTAATAAATATTTTACTCGAAAGTGAAACTCAGGCACACTTGTTGCATGTGTCATAGGAAAAGTTTTTAAAGAAGAATTTTGTATTTTATTCTTATTTTTCAAAACTTGGACACAAAAGTAAAGAAAATAAATTCTTCTATTTTTAATAGTAAAGAAGTTATTTGACATGACTTATTTACTTAATAGAAGGTGGATGGTCAACAGAGTACATCCATATGCTATTTAGACATGACTTTTATCCAAGTTATCTTGAGATCTTAAAATTAGTTCTGGATGAGACACCAGAGAGACCAAAATTTGAACTCTAAATTTCTCTTGAACACTGAAAAGTAGAAATTTTATTGGGCAAAAACTCAAATATTACTTCCCTACGGACTGCACCCCTTTCCCGCACCCCGTTAAATAATTTAACAGATTTCTAGTTTAATTTTTATTTGATAATCATACTAATATTATTTTAATTGCCACGACACATGGTTGGCAGATAAAAAGAGACATCGGTTGATTTTTTTTTTTTTTTTTAAATTCTGCTTTATATCATCTATTCTACTTTGTTTCTTTTATTTTGTGCCTCAAAGAAATAATATCTATCAATGAGTATTGAATTTTTTTTTCTTTCTTAATTTGGTCACTTCTAAATTTTAGGGCTTCATCCGCAATGAACCATTCAACCCCAAAACATGGATAATTCCTGGGGATAATTCTGCAGATCATGGTTTAGAAGAGGAGTTACCTTCATCTAGAAAAGTCTATGTTAAAGGGAGCAGGACGCTAAAAAGTAAGAATATCGCAGATGTTGTTGAAGCGTTGATCGGTGCATTCCTTAGCACAGGTGGTGAATCAGCGGCCTTATCCTTTATGGCATGGCTTGGTATAAATGTTGACACTGTTTGTGTTCCTTATACAAGGCCCTTCCCTGTTAATCCCAAGGAACATGTCAATGTCAGATATTTTGAGTCTCTGCTGAACTATCAGTTTCGTGATGCTTCTTATTTAGTTGAAGCACTAACTCATGGTTCTTACATGCTGCCCGAAATTCCAAGATGCTATCAGGTATGTGCCGTAGAAATTATGTTTTAGAAGATTCGTTTGTTAATTTTTCTTACTACGCGGAATTGTTTAGTGATGGCTTTAATTTCATTCTTCTGCAGCGTCTGGAATTTCTTGGAGACTCGGTACTAGATTATGTGATTACTGCAAACCTGTACCACAAATATCCTGGCCTATCTCCTGGTCTTCTAACCGATCTAAGGTCAGCATCTGTGAACAATGATTGTTATGCTCAATCGGCACTTAAAGCGGGACTTCACAAACATATTCTTCATGCTTCACAAGAGCTTCACCGGCATATAATCAAGACAGTTAACAATTCCGAGGACCTATCCTTGGTCTCAACTTTTGGTTGGGAATCTGAGATGACTTTCCCGAAGGTGGTAACTTTCATAAAATATATTCTCATTTACATCTATGAATATGAGTTTTATTCCTATATTCTGTTTAAAGGGTTGAATGTTTCAAAATGCTGAATTTGTAAACGTGTTGAGTGTTCTGAGATTCAATCACCTGGAATTTCTTTTTTGCGAAATTTTGCAAATTACCAAAAATGCAATGTGCAGTTCACGAAGTGTCGCGTGCTCAGTTTCATAGAATGTATAAACTTTTCTTGGCACTAATTGTTTGTCTTGTTGACGTGATGTAGGTGCTCGGGGATGTAATAGAATCCCTAGCCGGGGCTATCTTTGTTGATTCTGGGTACAACAAAGAGATTGTTTTTCAAAGTATAAGGCCTCTTCTCGAGCCCATGATTACACTTGAGACACTGAGGCTTCATCCGGTGAGAGAATTATCTGAATTATGTCAGAAGAAGCATTTTACCCGCAAAGAAGTTGTCGTTCTTGAAAATGGGGTGTCATTTGTTGAAGTGGAGGTGGAAGCTGACGGCATTGTACACAAAGAGTCACGTTCGGCTTCTGATAAAAAAACCGCGAAGAGACTTGCTAGCAAAGCTATGT
>CAIGRB010005953.1:12609-29109 GCA_903798255.1 Fraxinus quadrangulata | reverse complement strand
AGATACTAAGTCATCTGTAATGGAAAGTCTAGACATATGAGTTTCAGCATTATAAAATCTGCAATTAACATTATCCTAAGTATATAATGCTGATTGTTATTGAAGTGAGGGTTGAGCTTTAAAGCTCTTAATGAAGTTCAGTACGAGGTACAAGTATCTCTAAAAGTAACAAAGATATTGGAAGAACTTCACCTAGATAAACTTCAAGGTGGTGCCATCTCAATAGAGAGTTAGAGTTTTTCTCTAAAAAATTTGTCGAAAATGATGAGCGCAAGACCATATTAGCACTAAGTGAGTTTGATGAACTTGAGAATATGTAATACTTTTGTGTGTGTGTTCTAATCGATATTGTCATATGAAATAATTGGTTCAAAACTTTCATACTATCTTTAATTTTGACTTTACTTTGTTTGAATTACACTATAGTTATATTCAAATCGAAAGATATATAATCCTTATGCATAAATATTGTACAATTTGAATATGAGATTTTATTGAATTTTGAACAAGTGAGGGATTATTGGAATTGTTGTTCAAAACCAATAAAAAAGGAGTTGGAATGAAAATTGGAAAAAGGAAGCCAAAACCTTGATCTATGCGACCACATAGATCAAAAGGTATGCGGCCGTAAGTGAACATATGTTCCTCCTATGCGACCGTATAAGATTCTTCTATGTGGTCGTATAGAAGAAATATATGACCGTTGGACTGTCATTCTAGTTTGAATTTTTTGTGGTTATTTGTGAAAAGTTACAAACTTTTCATTGTTTTTGGCGCTATTTCGTGGGTATTGATGGTTATCTATAAATAGATGACATAAGATCAATACAAAGACATTGGAAACATTATTAAATCCATTATTGAGATAAAATCATTCCAAAAGCAAAGAATCAATATTCTTTCATCCATATTCAAATACTTCTTTGTGTTCTTAAAGTTTTAATAGAAAAACACAAGTGTTTAAGTATTTTTCTATTACAAGACTTGCTAAATCCTTTAAACCATTTGTAGAGAAACTCTTTAAGCATCAAAATTCAATTCGAAAGGGGAGAAATATCGTTTGAAGACAGCGATATTGTGTTTGAGCCTTATTGATTCTTCTTTGAAGTTATTGATCATTTATTTCCGGTTCTTTGAAGTTGTTGATCATTTATTTCAGATTCTTTGAAGTTGTTGATCGTTTGTTTTCGGTGTTTTTTCCAATCTCTTCAAATGGAAGCGATTACATTCTTTGTGGAAGCAACTTCGTTGAGGTTCTTGATCATTTGTCCATTGGTTTCTTCTCCAACCCCTGATGTGTTATTGATGATTTTCACAACAGGATCATCTTTGGATTTTCGGTATAGGCTATTATGTGGGATGAACTAGAGTTTGGTTGATAAATCGTATGTTTTTTGAATGGGCAGCTTTATCATTTCTTGATGGTGATTCCAATTATATTGTTAAACGGCGTAATGAAGTTTCATTATTGTTTGTGTATTGGATCGTGATTTGCATAATATATGTAATCAGTTAAAAACGATTCCTAACTTGCTCCTACTTGACGAAAATTGGTGATGAATTCAATGTATTTTAAATTCTGTCAAATGCCATGTAATTTTCGTAACACATGTATTTTTACCATTGTTTGGTGGGAATTATAATAATTTTTTATATCTTAATAAAAGTTAATGAAATGTGTAATTAAAAAATTGTGGTCTTACGAAATTTGTGATTAAAATTAAATATTGATTTTGATTTATGTTAAAATCTTGATTTTAATCCTCACCAAACAAGAGCTCAATATAAGTATATAACCCAAGCTAGTAAGAGTAAGGTATGGTACAGAATCAGGTACTAAATCGTGTTTGATTTAGTTACAAAAGTTGATTAAAGTATAAGATAAAATCGATAATTGATTTTTATAACAATCTACTTAAACTTTGATTTTTATGCAAACCAAATAGGGCTAAAACAAAGATCATGTTTGATTCCCAATTTTTTATGAAATGCATTTTGAAATAGTATTTTGATGGAAAATACGTGGTTAAAAAATAATGAAAAAATTTGAGTTTGAGTGTAACATTAATTTATTGAAGAGTGCGTCGTTAAAAATAAAAAAAATAAAAAAGTATTTTGAAAATAACGAAAACCAAACAAGGGCAAATTCTATCCATTGCGACAGAAATTGAATTGGACCACGGGTCCACAACCCATCAGTTTGGGTCCAATTCGACCCGTTTCCTTTTATCTCTTCCTTCACCTCAAAAGAGAATATGCCAAAATTACTATTGATCTTAAAATCGAGAGTTCACACTACATGTTGTCCATACTATAGTTCAACTGGTTCAAAGAAAAGAGGATTCATTGGTTTTACTGTTCATGGCAAATGAAATTAATGTGTTATGTGGCTGCTTCTTATTGCTTCCACTGTTGACTTAAAGCAAGTCATTACTGTAGCTAAAACTGCTTTATTCCTCTCATTATTGACTTAAATGCCATTTTGAAAGTCATGTATTGCTCCACTGCTTCCATTATTCCACTTACTGCAGCTCATTTAAACTTCAAAAACTGGTTTCATACTTCCTCAAATTTATTCCCAGCAGATCTCGACGAAGAACCCAAGTGCAAGAATCAATATAAATCTGTAAAAAGAGATCTTCTACACCTGACAAAACATGACGAAAGGGAACAACAAGAAAGGTGCAAACAAATTAGGCAGTCGGTTATTTTATACGTTGTGTTTTTAGAGAGTGTAATTGATTTCTTGTAACTAATTTTTCATATTCGACAGTTAGTCTTCATATGTGAATGGTTTAACAGACATACTAATAGCGTTCTTCAATTGTCATAGTTCATACTGCTTACGTTGGAGTTCTGTTGTGGTGAGGGATATTTTGGATACTTCTGTTGATGAAGACCATGTTCCTGTTGAGTTTGATGTTGCGTGCAGAAGTGGAAATGAGTTACACAGAGCTTCCATTCACCAACAAAGAATTCTAAAACAAAGGGATAGACGAAGTAGACTCGGAACTGATTGCAGTGATTATCACAAAAAGAGAAATGACCCCATGTTTTCTGATTTTTTTTTTCTGTTGTTGTCCAAGTACATGAATCCAATATGTTATCTGAAAATAATTCTCAACTACAAGAATCCATAATTCATCGAGACTTTGATACTTCCACTTCAAATCAAGGAACACATATTTAACTTACATTCTTGTTTAAGAAATAAAATGAATCTATAATTAAACTATTGCTTAGTGCTATATTTAATATTTTATTGTGTTTTTCTATCTACCAAGATCCATCCAAAAAAAAAAAAAAAGAATCAATGCATAAAAAAATTTAAAGAAATTTCCCATATAATTTTTTGCTAACCATATAAAATTTCTTTAAAATTTATAAATTAATTTTTATGAAAGTAAAAAATATATTTATTCTAAAATTGCTCATTTCATTTTTCAAAAGTTACAGAGAAATTGAATTTGAATAGATCATAATTGGTGTTAAAATGATTTAAACACTTACTAAAAAAATATATTTAAGGGTCTCACAACAATTTGTTGCTTAGGGCCTCATAAATCTCAGGGTTGACCCTCACTTCAGCTGCGATATTTTGAAAGATTTGGTACTATGGATGGCTCAAATGAAAGATTTGGACAAAGTCTGGTACTAAATTAAAGATTTGGTACTGTGGCTACAATTTTTCCTATCTTATATTCCTACTTTCATAATGTTGTCTTTCATATAACTTTTCCACGTTTCAACAAAGAAGTTGATAGCAGTGAAGAATGTTTTGATAATAGTGGCTATTAACAGTGCGTTTGATTTTCTATTTTCGAGCTGTTTTTAGTTTTGTAAAATGTTGAAAACTTGTTTGATCTCGTATTACTAAAAATGTATTTTTGAAAATAAAGTTAAACTTATAATATGTTGGGAACATTTTCCCTATGAGAGGAAATGGAGAAGAAACCGAAATTAAAACGAGCAACACAATAAACGAAACCAAAATCAAACTTAAATCAAACTTGTATTCATCAATGAAAATAATCAAAAGAAGAAGATGAACTTATCTTTATGTTCCCGAACATTGCAATTCCTCTTTTAGTAGACTTTGATCTTCCACGCAAGAATTGAAGAAACTCAATGCATATGATCAAAGAATTTCGAAAAAGATGAAAGGCTTAAACACGTAATCGTTGTCCTCAAAACGATATTTGCCTCCTCTCCAATACGATTTCGGTGCTTAAAGGGTTTTTCGGCAAATGGTTTGTAGGATTAATCAAGCCTTGAAGAGAATTCATACTCAAACACTTGCATGATTCTCCAAACCTTTAAGAACACAAATGAGAAAGTTTGAATATGGAAGAAAAAAGAATTGATTTCTTTCTTTATGGAATGAATTGTGATCATCACAATGATCTCAAGTGTTTTGCATGTTTTCATTGTATTTGCCTCCAAAATGACCACCTATATATATGTTTTGATTAGTTCTCACGAAATGGTGCCAAAATATAAGTAAAAAGTCACCAAATTTGAACTCCCAACGGTAGAAAACTACCCCCAATGGTCACTGGCGCAGGGGCGCCTCAAGGTAGCGCGGGGGCGCTATATTCTCGGGTGAGAAAGATTTCAATGGGCGTGTGGGCGCCTATTTTTTTTTTTTTTTCAATTTCATTCCACACACTTCCCTTTTGGTTTTGAACAACAAATTATCAATAATCCTCCACTTGTTCAAAATTCAATAATGTCTCTTATTCAAAGTATACAATACTCATGCATAAAGATTAGATATCTTTTGATTTGAATCTAACCATAGTGTAATTCAAACAAAGTAAAGTCGAAATTAAAGGTAGCATGAAAGATTTGAACCAATTATTCCATGTGACAATACCGATTCGAACACACACACAAGTATTACATGTTCTCAAGTTCCTCAACTCACTTAACGCTAATATGGCCTTGCGCTCATCATTTTCAACAAACTTTTAAGAGAGAAACTCTTACTCTCTATAGAAGCGGCACCACCTCGAAGTTTATTTAGGTGAAGTTCTTCCGGTATCTTTGTTACTTTTAGAGATACTTGTACTTGGTACTGAACTTCATTAAGAGTTTAAAACTCAACCCTCACTTCAGTAACAACCAGAATTATATGCTTGGGATATGATTAGTGTGGATTTTATAATGCTGAAACTATCCACATATCGAATGACTTGTTATTACCCTTTGAACCATTGGATTACCTTTTGAGTAATGACAGGTAAGGTTGCCGTCATTGGTTGACCTTTTTAGTTCAAGAGTTTCAATCATATCCTACTCGAAATAGATATTAGTAAATCTCTATTTTAGAGGTTTAGTTAAAACGTCCGCTATGTTCTCTATTGACTTAACATAACTTAGGAAATTATTTCACTCTTGATTAATTTTCTTATGTAGTCACATCTTAGACTCAAATGTCCAGATTTAATTATTAATGACTCGGTATCTTATCAAATATAGCTAGCCAATGATCGATTCATTTGATAGATACAAATGTCACCCACTAAGAAATCTTCTTACAAAACCATATGCTTTTTACTAACTTTATCTAAAACTTTATATTACTTCCAAACACGGTTGGAGGATTTCTATCAAATCATTACACTAGTCAATCACTTTTACTAGTAGATCTTATGTATGGGTATTAAATTATCATCATTGAATCATTACAATGATCTTCAACATTATGAATATTCTTCAAATATTCAAACACCATAATTGTCTTTCAATCCATTTCATCCACTTTAGATTTAGTGCATATCATCCTTATAATTATATAAGGGCTCTCTACATTTCTACTTCACATATATTCTTCTATGACTATAAGGTATAAGAAAATGTAATTTATAAATTGAGTTACCCCCACAATTCTTTACTTAGAAATACATAGGCAATCTAGTAAAGTTGCATCCATAAGTTTTGAACTTCTCATATAAGTTCACAAACATTATTGTTAACCCCCATATTTTTTTTTTATAATTGAACTTAGAGTTCTTCAACTCTCTCATAGTTTAATGCATTATGAAATAGATAATGTCCTTATTGAACATTTCGTGAAAATTTGAGTACTTTCTAAATAATGGTCATCAATCCACAATTTTATGAAGTTACATACAATGTACTTCAATTCAATCATATTTAATCTTGATAACACACAATTTGATCAAGGTTATTATATAGACCAACAATATTTTTCAAGCATAAACCAACTCAATTGATTTCAACCGTGTAGTACGGTATAATGAAAAGATTAAGCATCTTGATTCACGAAATTGCAACTTCACAACACATTTGCAATTAATCAATTTTATGATATTTCACAAAATAATATTCTTGTTAAATCATGGATACCAATTCACTATATTTCAACTTGAATAAATAAATCAATCACATATTGAAAATTGTGTTCACAAAAGACACCAATTCTAAGGGGCTTAATATGACTTAATATCCACTTGGACAAAATCATAATTTAGTCATGTTCTAATGCAAACATAATTTGTAAAAAACATCTCATCAAATTAGTGAGGCTATCATCAAATTATGATAATTTTCAACAAGTTATGAAAATTTAACTAACTATAATTTACCATATCTTTTAACATTTTAGTAAAATGAATGATCATGAAAATTCATATACTTTCAACATATAGTTGGATTTCTTCCAACATTTTTATTCCATGCATATGAACCATTCCCAAATGTCACTATAAAATAAGAATGACAATTTCCTATTCACAAGCTACTACAATCATTAATAATGAATAAGCCATACTTTGGAAAGTCACAACTTTCATCTCAATTGATCCTAGAATATTTCATAATATTCCACACAAGTTCTTCCAAGTAATTAAGCGGCTTAATTCACATTACCAAATAATTTTCACTTGAACCGAATCTCATTATTCTTTCAAGTTTTCTATGTTGACACCAAGTCAACACACCATTGCCTTTCATTAGCCTTAATTATTCTCATATGTTGCATATAAAACCAAAATCCATAATTAAGCATGTTTAAAGAATCACACATTTTTCTGAAAATTAACCATCTTTATACATGCTTTATTCCGACCATATAAATCATGTAGAGATTTGATACAAATACGCAATTGGCAAAGTGGAATATAATTATGAACAAAAATACATTTAGATTCCTTCCACCAGTAAGGAATGCCTTAAACAATTCTGCACTAACTATAAATTAACATTACTGGATTTTGACAGAATCACATGCTTTGGATTGGAATTACAGTTATCACAATACACAGATTCCAATTGTTTAAGAAATTCTATGAAATCCATTTTTAATGCCATAGTCAAATAAGCTTCATAGATAATGCCCAAGAACATACAACTTTCGTAGATAAAATTTATATCTTGAGGTAGTTTAAACATGAAGGAACACAATTGTTGACATATAAATTCATAGTTTCCACGTGCAAGTTACTATGAACAGACAAAACTATCTTTCTTTCCAATATGCCGAACAAAGAGCCAATATCTTTTAGTGTGTACATAATTAATTACCTTAAACATATGAAAATGTAGATTTAAATGTTGACACCATTTCAACAAATCAAAGATGCCATATAACTGATACTTTACTTATTAATTTAGTTTACCCAAATTGTTGCACACCATAAATATCCAGTCATTTTCCTTCATATTTCAAAACCAGATTTAAAACTGATGTTCAATCCATTTTATGCATTTAAATCAGATTTAACATGCACTCCATATAACTTATCTTTTGCATTCGACGATTGAACATAATTTCGACTTACCAAATGAAATTGAGAAGTCAAAATGATAGTCACCTTCAATTGAAATTATCTCTTTCCAAATTGTCCAAACAAGATGTGATTCATCTCGCAAAGTTTGATCCATCAAGCAGTCCAAACAGGATTTTGAATCATCAACTTGATTGTTGCCATGGTGGTTTCATACTCCATCGTCAAATATCGTTTGAGATTGTTGGGAATTTATATTCCCTATGAGAGGAAATTGAGAAGAACCCAAAATTAAAACCGACAACACAATAAATGAAACCAGAATCAAACTTAAATCAAACTTGTATTCATCAATGGAAATAATCAAAAGAAGAAGAAGAACTTATTTTTATGTTACCGAACATTGCAATTCCTCTTTTAGTAGACTTTGATCTTCCACGCAAGAATTGAATAAACTCGATGTATATGATCAAACAACTTCGAAAAAGATGAAAAGCTCAAATACGTAATTGTTGTCCTCAAACGATATTTGCCCCCTCTCCAATACGATTTCGGTGCTTAAAGGATTTTTCGGCAAATGGTTTGTAGGATTGATCAAACCTTGAAGAGAATTTATACTCAAACACTTGCATGATTCTCCAAACCTTTAAGAACACAAATGAGGAAATTTGAATATGGAAGAAGAAAGAATTGATTTCTTTCTTTATGGAATGAATGATGATCATCACAATGATCTCAAGTGTTTTACATGTTTTCATTGTATTTTCCTCCAAAATGATCACATATATATAGGTTTTGATTAATTCTCACGAAATGGTGCCAAAACATAAGTAAAAAGTCAATAAATTTGAACTCCCAACGGTAGAAAACTACCCCCAACGATCACTGGCGCAGGGGGCCTCAAGGTAGGGCGGGGGCACTATTATTCTCGGGTGAGAAAGATTTCAATGGGCGCGGGGGAGCCGAGTTTGGGCGCCGAGTGCCTTTTTTTTTTTTTTTCATTCCACACACTTCCCTTTTGATTTTGAACAACAAATTATCAACACTATAAAGGTTAGGTGGCTTCGGCATAGCCTTTTTATAAAGAAAAGGATTTCTACTGGAAGACGGTAGAGGAAGACACATCAACCAACAAGTATTGCAAAATTGATAGCCAATTGCTTTTATTTTTATTTTCCAGTGTAGTCAAACTAATTTTTAATAAAGAATTTTTTTCTACGAATGTAATGAATTTTGCTACCACTTATTATCTCTAATAATGATAACATTGGTTGTGCTACATGTACATGATAAGTTTACATAGGTACCCATCGAAATTAAATGAATTTCAAACAGGTATCCCTCGAAATTAAAGATCTTATTTTTCACTAATTGCATGAGATTTATCACTTCCCATGTTAAAATGCAATTATTTCAAGTATTTGTACTTTAATCCTAGAAACTGAAAAATTACTAATTGAATCAAACTTATCTGAACTTCACACATAGGCCATGTTTCATATATTTTGGAGTGAAAACAACAGCTGAAGAAGGTAAGTATAAGAGGAAATTACACCTCATACACCTTTTATTAATAATGCCACACTTTTACAATTTAACTTTTTTTTTATTCCATTAATACTATAATAAAGTAGTAAGAATAATAAACAATAAATCACATCCCTCCAACTCTTAAAACATTAAAGCATTATCTCTCTCCGACCTAATCCATTAAATTATTAAATCACTCCTTAGCATTGAGTATAGCCCCAAATCAATATCTATTGCTGAATTTGAATTTTTCACGAATTATTTTCCTTATTAAAATCCTTAAAATTTATCTATAATCCTTCAATCTCAGCAAATCTAAAGAATTTCAATTTCACCATGATGAAAGAGTTATGGCCTTATGGAATGAAACGTATTGTTATGGATTAACAATAGTTCTTGACAAATCAAAAAAATGGTCTAAGATATCAAATGCTAGTTTCTGGAATTGCAGAATAACATTAGATGTTGCAATTTAGTTTTAGAGCATGGACTGTGTAGTTTCCTCTTTATAGTTCTTGACAAATCAAAAGAATTTCAATTTCCCATGAAGAGGAAACTACACAGTCCATGCTCTAAAACTAAATTGCAACATCTAATGTTATTCTGCAATTCCAGAAACTAGCATTTGATATCTTAGACCATTTTTTTGTGAGGACAAGATTTATTGTTATTGATACCTCAAACACCCGCCTCTATTGGTTTGCAACAAAAAATAACTCATCATCAGAGTAATTCTTAATTTGAGCTCAAAGAAGATAAAAATTGTTTAAATCTCTGTATTGTTCGGTTTCAGGTAAAAATACGTAACAATCCTCATTATAAGACATTCATTTATATATATATTTTTTCCATTTAATTATAAAACGTGATTTATTTGTACGATGAATTGAGTTTAAATATATGTGACACGTCTTGTCACTACACACGTCACATATATACCAAGACTTTGGTATGTATTGTGAATTATACTGTGTGTCATTCTATCTTCTTGTACATGTACCTTCATCAATGATATGATGTGATATGCTAGATGGGCGACGTGGCAAGATTGTGATGGGAAAGATTGTGTGAGGTTGTGTTAAATATAGATTCGATAAGTTAAGATGTAAATCAGAATGTACATGTAGTAAGATTGTAAATTGAGATGCTAGATTGCTGGACATGTAACTAATATTGTAACATCTTATAATTTCGTCTTATTTTCTTCTCGTTTAATAAATTTTACCATCAAATATTTTATATACTAATCAGAGTTGAACTTGGATTTCACGTTATTGTGAAATACCTTATAAATGTCGTAAAAGGTATATTTGATACCAATTTGTTGAAAAGATATGAAGAGTCTCAAACGAATTAAAGAAAATAAAATTTAAGATAGAAATTTAAGAGAAGAAAATTGTACTCTCAAAACTCAACTTATATAATTCAAATTTTTGTGATGATGATACTACAAATGAGTAGCATGTTTTATATTACTTTGGTATATAAGAATTAATTGCTAACACGTGAATTTTAATACTCGTTAAAATTTCTAGATACATGAATAGAAATAAAATCATATATAATAATTATAGGTTCATGTATATCAAGGTTCATCAAGTCAAGATTCGTTGAATCTAGATTGATGTGAATATTAATTAATTGAGAATTAATTTCCAGAAATTTATACTAGTCCGAGTTGAACGCACATTGCACGTTATTCTGAAATAATTTATAAGTGCTGTAAAAGTAATATTTGATACCAATTTGTTGAGGGATTTGAAAAGTTTCAAACGAACTAAAGAAAATAAAATTTAGGATATACTTTAAGAAAATGAAACTGAACTCAAGAAACTCGACTTCTAAGATTCAAAATTTTTGTGATGATGAAATACTAAAAATGAGCAACATTTTTTATATTACATTTGGTACATAAGAATTAATTGATAGCACATGAATTTAAATACCCATTAAAATTTTTAGATACATGAATATAAATAAATTTATCTATAATAACTCTATATTCATATAGATTAAGATTTATCAAGTCAAGATTCATTGAATTTAGATTAATGTGAATGTTAATTGATTAAGAATTAATAACACGAAATTCATACACGATAAAGATTTTGTATTATTTATTACATCTTGAAAAACGAAAAGTAATGTACTATTGAAATAATTGAATTGTAGTAGAGTTAAAATCATCCACAAAATATTTCTCATTTGATGTGATATTTAATATATTATAAATAAACAAGTCTCTTACAAACCTCGACTTGGATATGTAACACGACATATGTCACGTGTCATTCTATGATTCGATATATATGTAGTTAAATGATCTTTAGATTTTCGATTACCATGTGTGAAAATTTTGTGTTCTCTAATCTAGCCTTTCTAATTTGGAACTCAAATCAATTAGACTTAAATATTTTCATGTATTCCATTTTGGTTAAATAGCCAGTGATATTAATTTTAATTATTTTTAGTACAATATGAAGTTTTTTTAAAATAATAAAATTATTTCTATATTATTTTCTTTTATTAGATTATTTCTAAAAATTAGTTTCTAGTAATTTTGATTACTTTTGTTACGATATCGAGTATTTATTATAGTATTCTTAAAATGCTTTTTATATGAAAATATAATTAATGCAGGAGCAACGCAAGTTTGATCTTATTTAAAATATTAGTTACAAAACATGCGATGGAGTAATTATAGGAAAATATTATTTTTAATGTTATTTTATATAATAAATAGTATATTAGGTATATATGAATTAATAGTATTTCAAGAACTACTATTTTCCTATAGGGTACTTAAAACCCGTATTTACATCACTTAAAAATGAAAATACTATATATACATAATAAAACCATATTCCAAAATTTACTCCCAAAATCGACATGAAACGGAAATTCAAATCCAAGCACTCATTATGGTAATTAATTATATCTCCATAATATATAGCAGCCAATTCCGAATAATATCAAAAGGTGCATGAAGAACATTATAGAATATTTCCTCTATGTGTATGAATTTCGTATTGGAAGCAAACTTTGTAATTATCCATTTTCAAGCTCGTTGAGAAGATTTAAAGGAATTGGGAAATTCCAAAATTTACAGCAATAATCCCAAGTATTTGCATCAGATATATCCCGAGGATTGAAATGGTCATCTACAGTATATCCAACAATTTAAGAGCTTGCATCAGATATTCAACTACCCCTCGTGGAGAATGTGGACAGTATAATTTTTTTTATTCCACATTGTTATATTTCTTGCATCAGATATTCAACTACCACTCGTGGAGAATGTGGACAGTATAATTTTTTTTATTCCACATTGTTATATTTCATAGGCACTAGATTTCAGTTAGAAGGATATTACATTCCATAATAAGTACCACGCACGGTAGATTTAATAACTTGACCGATCAAACTCTAGATGTAGACAAAGCACGTTGCTTTTATCTTATTATTTTTTGAAGAAAATATGATCTGTTGGATTGTGATGCCATTTGCGACATATGCATTTCAACATTTGGGGCAATGATGAAACGGGCTTGGCCCGGCCCAAAATTGCTGGAATTCTTTTAATCCAAAACATTGCCTGATAACTCAAAGAAATCGACCCAAAACCCGACCCAACTAATTGCCACGTGAGTTGCTCTGGTCCATTGATTGCCATCCTAATCTATGGTGATGATGCCCTGTTATATAAGGCATCTAAATGGTCTGTTTCGACGTGATTTTTTTCATTCTATCTTCTGCTTTGTGAGTGAAAGCTTCTGGGTTCTTACTTCGTCCAGTCTTCTCTTCATTCTCTCTGTCGATTCTTTGTGTATTTGATTAAAACCTCTATTTTAATCATAAATCTGAGTGATTAGAATATGCATGATTTTTCGATTGAGGTTTGTATAGGGCTAGATAGGCTGTGTAATCTTGAACCATTGAGTAGATGCTTTAGGCGACTTCTTTAGGGTTTATGGTTTTTTTGTGGCTGGTTTTCTTCGTAGAACAGGGTACAATGTATTTTGTGTTGTGACCCCTAAATGATAATAAAGTTTCTTGGTGTTCTTGATATTTGGGTTTTACTGGTGAATCTGGTCTCATTGTAGTGTGCCTTCGTTGTGTGTTCTTTAGCTCTACAAGTGGTATTAGAGCGTTTGTGAGTCTGAAAGGAGTCTTCGATGGTTTGATTGTTACTGGAAAATTAATTTTCAGTTGACATTTGTTTATCGATCTGAAATTATTTAAATCCTATTTTTTTGATTTGGCTACTAATCATTGTTTTCTATTTGTGTTCTTGTGAGGAACTGGTTCTTGGTGAACTTATTTGGAGTTTGGGCTTCGAGCTGCGTGGTGTTGGTTTTTCGAACCTACTTGGTGCTGGTTCTTTCGAACATATTTGGTGAAACTTTCCTAATCCTTGTTATTTTCTTGTTACTAGATCTTGAACTTTGTGAATTCCCCATGTTTTCCTTGTTATTGTGAATATTCCATGTTTCCCTTTTTTGTTATTTTCTTTATTTTTCTTGTGTTATGAATTGTGCCTTGACATGGGATCATGAACATCACGGAATCTTGGTGAAGTCCAACACTAGAAATTTGAAGAATTTCCATATTAATCTGTTTAATATACCGCGGCATAAGTTTGTTAATTACTGTGATTGTTAGCTTGTTCACGTCATACTGCTGACTTTGTGTTGGTTCACTGTGTCAATTAGTCTGTTCACAATCACAGTTAATTGTTCACTGTGTTAATTAGTCTGCGGTTTGGGAATTGATATTTCATTTCTATTTTTTTGTATTGCATTGAGGCCTTGTGTAATATTCTATTGGTTTTGAAATATCTATTTTTTGATTTTCTGTTAAACCGAGACCTCAAATCTTTTTTCTTGTGTTGATTAAAAATTTCAAATGACAACTACAACGTTTGAACTTGGAGTTTTTAATGGAAAAATTTTTTTTCCATTTGGCAGCAAATAATGAAAGGGGTCTTAGTTCAACAGAAAGTTGCTAAGGCTATAACTGGTAAATATCCTGCTACTATGACTGATGATAAAAATTTTGAATCTGACGAACTTGCATATACTTTTATAATTCTTCATTTATCTAATCAAGTATTGAGAAAAATTGGTAAACGTGATAATGCTAAGACTTTGTAGGACAAATTAGAAGAACAATACATGTCTAAGAGTCTGCCTATTAAACTCTTCTTTCTAGAAAGGTTCTTTAGCTTTAAGATTGATATGTCTAAAGATTTAGATGATAATGTTCATACTTTTAATAAATTAGTTCAAGATTTCACTAATACTGGAGAAAACGTTTATGAAGAATATAAAGTTATTCTTTTGAATGCTATACCTGATATGTATAAGGATGATAAGTCTGCTATTAAGTAAGGAAGAAATATCTTAACTCCTGAGATGGTGATTAATTCTATAAGAAGTAAAGAATTAGAGCTTAAGGTTGACAAAGCTGGGAAGGAGTTTGAGAGTTTGTTTGTGAAAAGGAGACATATGTCTATGCAAGATGAATGGTATATAGGTTACTAGAGCCAGTATAATTCAGAGTTACACTGCTGAGTCCTCTAATACTGAGATTGATGCTACCCTGAAATGACATAATAGACTTGCACATGTGAGTGAAAAGAGTCTGCATATTTTGAACAAGAGAGGGACATTTGGTAGGATGTGATTTCTAAGATTCATTTCTGTGAGTATTGTACCTTAGGTAAACAACATTAGCTTCATTTTAATACTGGTTAGCATAGAATGCATCTATCCTTGAGTATATTCATTCTGACTTGTGGGCCCATCATCTACTACCACTCAAGTTGGTAACAAATATTTTTTCATTGATTGATATTTTTCAAGAAAATTTTGGATTTATCTTTTAAAACAAAAATCAGATACTTTTGAAAAGTTTAAGAATTGGAAGATTTTAATTGAAAATCAAATGGATTTTAAGAACAGACAATGGTCTGGAATTTTGCAATTCTGAATTTGATAAACTTTGTAAAGATGATGAGATCCTCAGGCATAAAACTCTTCCTTATTCTCCCAGTAAAATGAAGTTGCTGAAAGAATGAATAGGACTATCTTGGATAAGGTTAGATGCTTGATGATTAGTTCTAGAGTTCCTAAAGTCCTTTGGGTGAGGTTGTTATGACAGCAGTGTATATAGTGAATATGACTCCTTCTAGTGCCTTAGATAGTAAGAAACCTGAAGAGGTATGGTCAGGAAATTATCTGGTTTTACTGTTTTAAGAAGTTTTGGGTGTGCTGCATATTCTTACCAAAGTCTAGGCAAATTGAAGCATAGATCTCAAAAATGTGTTTTCATAGGATATCCTGAAGGTGTAAAGGATACAGACTTTGTGCTAGAAATGAGAGGGGTTTTAAGTTGATAACCAGTAGGAATGTGACTTTTAATGAAGCCGATATGCCTTATTTGAGTAAGAAAGTCTCCAGTGATGTTTTCGAGAATGAAAATGATGATGAGACTAGAATGCAGGTGAAGTTAGGTTACTCTTCTGAACTTGTTGATGAGGAACAAGTTGGAAATGAAGTTGGGGAAGAGAGTGATGGTGTTACTGGTTCACATGAACCTATTGAATGTAGTGAACATGACTTAGTATGTGATGCAGTTGATCCTCTAAGTGATTATCAACTTGCACGTGATAGAACTAGGAATGAGATTAGGAAATCTGTTAGGATAAGTGATTATCAATCAATTGTTGTTTTGTCATATCAAGACTTAGCTTTTAAAGAGCATAAATCTTATGAGGAGTCTTTAGGTTGTCAAAAATCTAATGAGTGGCTAGGTGCTATTGAAGAAGAAATGAAGTCCCTTGTGAAGAATAATACTTGAAAATTAGTTCCTAAACTTGAGAATATGTCTTTAGTAGACTGTAAGCGATTTTATAGTATTAAGGAGGGTAGTTCTTCCAATCAGCCTCTAAGGTTCAAAGCTAGACTAGTTGCAAAGGAGTTTACACAAAAACTTGATATTGATTACAATGAAATTTCTCTCATGTTGTTAAATACACTACTATAAGACTCATGCTTGCATCGGTTGCTCAATATGATTTAGAACTTGAACAAATGGATATTAAACCTGCCTTTTTGCATGGTGACTTAGATGAAACTATTTACATGGTACAACCACAAGGTTTCATTGATTCTAAAAGACCTAATCATGTTTGTCTTTTAAATAGGTCTTTATATGG
>CAIGRB010005931.1:16250-29781 GCA_903798255.1 Fraxinus quadrangulata | reverse complement strand
CAGAATCCCACTGAAGCTGAACTGCAAGATATGATCAATGAAGTTGATGCTGATCAAAATGGTACAATTGATTTTCCTGAGTTCTTGAATTTGATGGCTCGGAAAATGAAGGTAAATTCATTCCACCTTTGGTTGGTTAGAATCTGTGGTATCTGTCTTAGACTTCTTTTTTCTTCTTTCAACTGTGGGGATGGGGGTGGCTTGTATTTGTTTCTTAGTATTATGGCTTCTTAGTGGTTATTATCATCTATCTGGAAATCCTTAGTTTTGAATCAGAAAAGTGAAATGAGAATTTAGCATGGTAATATTTTTCGGATGTGGACAAATTACGTCTTGGTATCATATATTCTACCATAAATATCATAGCCTAGTTTCTGAATGTCTTTAAATGACTTCAGTTTATACCAAAAGTTACCTATATTTTTGGTTCTTACTGCTGCTGATGGTCTGTCTCTGTATATTTGATATTCTAACTGATGTTATACTAGGAATTTCAGTTTATTTATCAAATCAACAGCTGCTTAAGATGCATATGCATGCAATAAGGTAGCTGTTTCAACTTAGCATTTTCCAGTTAAGGATTAAACACTAAACACTTCTATATATATCACTGGGGGGACTTTCTTCAATTTTTTCTTTCCCTTATTAAATCAAATGTACTTGCATGAATTGAATGCACTCTTGCCATGACAATGGGCCATGGGAAACTGGTGAAGATATATAGTATGAATGTAGCATTTTGCTTCTAGTTTCTTGAAAATCTATTAATGGTTATTAAAGTTCCAGTTTGGTGCATGCTCACAGGAAAAATTTATGTGCACATATCATTTGTTGAAGGTATTGTTACTAATAAAGAAAGCTTAATTTATCCTTTTGAGTCCAAACA
This sequence comes from Fraxinus quadrangulata, assembly GCA_903798255.1. Lineage (NCBI taxonomy): Eukaryota > Viridiplantae > Streptophyta > Magnoliopsida > Lamiales > Oleaceae > Fraxinus > Fraxinus quadrangulata. The sequence continues at coordinate 28,895 of CAIGRB010005931.1, read as the reverse complement.
AGTCCCAATAACATGTTAGTACTACTGGTTGTTCCATTTAGAGTGTCAAAATAGTTAATAAGCTTAATTCCAGTTTCATTTTCATAAACCAGAACAAATACGTCAAGAAACATAAACTAAGTTCTTTGTTTGTGGAAGGATACTGACTCGGAGGAAGAACTGAAAGAAGCTTTCAAGGTCTTCGACAAGGATCAAAATGGCTTTATTTCTGCTGCAGAGGTCTCTCCCTTTCTTCCCCTTTAAAACTCATCATACCAATTTCTCACTTGAGCTGTTAGATTACATCATTTAGGATTTGATTCATATTCTTCATTCTCATTTTCCTAGTGTTAAAAATTTGCAGCTTCGTCACGTGATGACGAACCTTGGGGAGAAGTTGACAGATGAAGAAGTGGACGAGATGATACGAGAAGCAGATGTGGATGGCGATGGCCAAGTTAATTATGAGGAGTTTGTGAGGATGATGCTTGCGAAGTGATTCTGACAACAGATTATTTGAGTTGTTATAGACTTGTAGGTTTATCTCCTAAATAGTGGATTGTGTTCTGTTAAATGGTTTCTAGACTTCAGTGATTACTTGGTTAATCCGAAATCCTACTTCTCTTGGCTTATTTGTGTGTTTAGCTCTGACTGAGCTAGTTGCTTCTTGCTTTTCTCCTGCAGCCTGAATCTCATGTGGTCCGGCTTAAAATGTAACAAACCCTCGTGCACACGTTACCACATGCTGGTGGGGTCGGCTTAAAACTGAACAGGTACTGGCTCGAGTTTGAGTTGAGGGTAAATCATTTGCCTTGAGATTCGTGTATGATGGGTACGCCCAAGGCATTGGGCTTGACCCTTGAGGCATGGGTTAGCCATCTTTTCTTCTTTTAATCCCTTTTCCACAAATCTAGCCGCAACTGAAAAATCTGTCCCCAGATGCTCTGATACCATTTGTTGGATGTAGCTTTATCTCATAAAATGCACAAATCTCATGCGTGTAAGTACGGAAATAAGAGCATCAAAAATTATACGAGGGGTGAACAGTAAATAGGGGAGAGAGGAGCCTTTTGAAACACTCTTGATTCTATTTCCACACTTTGCTTACAGTACATTTCCGGCAATAAAAGGGACATTTAAAACTATTCAAAACTTAATCTCAGGCCCTCTCACTTTTACAACCGTTAGATATATTTTATGTTTTTTTTGTTTTTGTAGTCTGAGTTTCTGTTCAAAGGTGCGTTTAGTCTGTGGATTGTATGGAGCAGGATCTAAGCTCTTCGAATCTACATGCAATAAACAGAACATTTGGAAAATACAAAAATAAAAAATTGTTCAAACTAAAACTAGAACTAAATAATGTATTTCAACAAATAGTCTCATCACATGCAATTAATTTAAATGGTATGGATTGCTATTGTAGAGCCTCGCCAGTTTTTACAAAATCTATAGCGCTAGTATATGTATTTCTACTTTAGTTTACATATAGATTTAGGGATGGCAAAAAAGCTCATTGACTCGGATTCGACACGAAAAAAGTCAAAGCTGGGCCGGCTCGTTGCTCGGTGAAGCTCGGGCCGAGCCCCATTTTGGGGCATTAGCTCGGGCCCAGGGCCGGCCCGTACGAGCCTAGCCCGTTAATATTAAATTAAAAAAAATTGAAAGAATAGGAAAAAATAAATAAATAATAAAATGCTGTAGCTGGCTACAAATGCAGGCAGCTATTTTTAGTTGCCTAGCAGGCAACTTTGAGGGAAAAAAAAAACTTGAGCCGACTCGGCTTGGCCGCTAAGGCTCAAGCCGAAAACTCGGATCGAACCGGAATTTTTTGGTCGACCTTTTACTCGGCTCGAGCAAAAAAAAGCTCGAACCTTTTTGGCTCTAGCCGAGCCCGAGCTTCGAGTTTTGGCTCTTGGCTCGGTTTGACTTGTTGATATGGTTATATAGATTTTAAAGTGCATGGTTTATTATCACATGAACAACAAATAATGTTATATACAAGACTTTTTTAAGTGATTTCAAACATACTTTTCTCTATCTTTCATGACAATTTAAGTTATTCTTCAATCTTAACTAGCTTTAGTGTACAAGTGGAGCCGAGCTCGAGCTCGGCCCACGAGCTTGAGTATATATTTCTAAATGTTTTTTGACTTTTTTATTCACTTTTTTACGAGCCCCACGAGCTCGTAACTTTAGGCTCGTGGGCTGTGTCCAACAGCCATTCACGAGCTCATGCTCAGCACGTCGAATGAACCCCAACTCAGCTCGAGCTCCGAGTCGTTCATGAATCGAGCTTTGACAAGTGTAGCCGAGGAGCTATTCGACCTTTTTATCAACCCCCTGCTTATTTTGGATTGTGCAAGTCCCATGAGACAATAACATTTCACACACCCCACTTGTCCAACAAAATCTGGCATGTCTTTGCCACATATATAGTAAATACCGGAAATGGCCTTGCCACTATTGCTGTGGGAAATCAAATGCATGCAATCGAGTCTTTTCACGTGTAAAATCAAGGGTAAAAAGGGAATCACAATTAAGAGGGGAAATAGACATTGTGCAATGTCAGTGATGAAATCAAGTGTGGGCCAGTTTGCTTTGTATTTTATTGAGATTTTGAATTTTCGAAGTTACAGAATTGCTAATAATCTTCATTTTAAGAACCATCACACCGGCTAAATATATTTTTTTTTTGGGAAATTGCTTATAGAGTAATGCTACACGTACAAAAAAAAGTTTCATAGAATTCATACAAAGGGACTCTTGAGACAATTTCATTGGCAATTACCAATTGGCACAAAAAAAAAAAAAAAAAACCATGCGAATCAGGTGATGCTATTTCAACACTCAAAAAAGGTGTTAACGGAGTTACAGAGACATTATACATGCAGAGTTCAACTTAAACAAAAATGTATATAATTTATGTGTCAGGCCAAAATGGTAGCCCCATTCGAGCCTACAAAACATGATTTGTTTCACACTTCTATGTATCGCGACTCAAATGTCCTGGAAATGGTGAATGGAATATTCCTGTAATTTGAAATGTTCAACTCGATCCACTATTATTACTGTACGGTAGAATGCCTCAGTATGAAAGTGACAAAAAATTGAGCACAAGTGTACGAATTCTTGTATTTATGCATGAAAATTTAGTGACAGCAATAAATCATCATGACTGTTTTGTATCTTTGTTGGGATATATCGTTTTTCTTGGGCCCAATTGTTGCTTCAAGGCATCAAACCAGAAAGCATTTATGATTAGGTCAAAAACAGCCATTACCGTACCCTTTCCGGCTTATCCTATTCACTTCACTTAGATGTGTAAAACAAATCGAGTCGAGTCGAGTCGAGTCGACTTGTATCAAGTAGAATGGATTATCCGACGAACATTTTTCTGTTTGGTTTTTTTTTTTTTAATCTTTTAATAAATGATGTATAATGGATGGTTGAATGGATTGAAGAATTTGATCAAAAAGGAAAAAAATGTAATAGTGGAGGTGTGGCGTTTGAGCTCCGGTTTGGACCCATAATACCAATCTAGAAAGAGAACGACGAGACGAGTAGAACTTACTTATTTGTGACATGTGATGGATTTTAGCCATCTAAGTTCATTTAGGAGTCGAAAACTACTTTCTAAGTTTTAGTTATATTTTTGTTTTATTTTGAATTCTTTGCAATTTTAGTTTGTTTAAACTAATTCGTCATTTTTTATCATCTTATATTGATAAAATTTCGTGATGGATTCCAAAAATTGTGTTTTTAAGGTTTTTGCTTAAATTCCTTATTTGGCGTTGCGTCAATAAATTCTTTTGTGGAAAAAATCATATTGGCCACACATCTAGATCTCCAGCTTCTCTAATTTGACGAAAGTTGGTGATCAAGATCATTTAACTCAGCTGCAACTATCTATTGGTTCGTCATAAATCACTGAGAAAAATGAAATGGATAGTAAAGAAGAACAATAAAGAATGGCCATGGCAGAAAATGTTTATGCTGCAGAGGCAAGGCAACAGGCCAAGAGGCAGTTCAAATTGGCAGAAAAGGATTTTTTTTTTTTTATAATCGTGGGTGTTCGGGCCAGCACCTTGACAAATCTCACGAGACCCTGAAATTTACGGTTTGGTATCACCTCAGTGGCCCTGAGGGGACTCGAATTGGTGACCAAGAAAATGATTGCTAATGCTAAGCGAATTAGGCATCAAGCGTGAGTGGAATTAGAGAAAACTCAGGTCTTGAAACATCACGCCAATAATGCAAATTAACGCCACCTTCTCTGGACGGATTAAGTTTTTCTCTTATAAAAGTTTATACTAAGTTTATTCATTATTAATAAAACGTAGCATAATTTGTTTTCTTAGAACCCATATTACAAGTTGTAACAATCAAGTAGAAATAGAGTTTCTTCTCCTGTTTTTTCCCCTCATTTTCTTGACATTAAGATGCCAGTTCATCTTCAACTTTGGATTCCATGGAAGTTATCATTTAACTCTGAGATAAGAAAAATAAGTTAAAAAAGGACAACTTACTGAAGCATTGTTCTCCATAAATCTGGAGTCAGATTACAAGAAAATCTATAGCAACCAGATCCATGTCCTAATATAATTTGCATTAAATTTCACATCTTAATATTGAATAAAGTTTTACACTATCTATCAACCTAGTTCGCGGGACATAATTTTTTTTTTTTTTTTTTCCATCGCTAAATATCAGTCCCGATCAATTTCCTACCCCTAGTGAGTATGATAAAACTTCTCACTTTATCCTGCTCAGCGGGGGCACGAGGGCAGGAGATCAATTCTACATATACTTATAGTTGGTACTTTTATATATTATCCGGTCTACACTCAATTTTTGTTGGTGTTCTGTTGGCTAAGGTGGTCAGAAATGAAGGTGGCCCCTTCACAGGCAGGCATTAAAAAATGGTACCACCATGAAATTATTGCATAACATAACAGTAGTTGTCCCTAATTTTTCCAGTGCAGTTCTGCAAAAGCATATAAATGTTAATGAAGAATTTATTAATAGCATGGTTTTCAGCACCACAGTTTTAATTGCTGATGCTGGAGTCGTCCCTCTCAGACAAACTCGATTCAAAATGATAAAATATGAAGGAAGAATGAAATTGTGTATATATTCCATTAAATAACTAGTACCCATAAAAATACATCCTAGCTATCTATAAATATTGTTAACCCCGAAAAACGTAACGCCAACGTAGACAATAGATGGCGGGTCACTCACCCCAACCTAAGCAAATTTCGGCTGTTCAATCAATGAACCGGTGAGAGTAGGATAACACGTGAACGCGGGAGATGCTTCACGACGCGAGATAAAAAATGTTTGAGCACCGACGATAATGACTAAAGTGACTGCGCTAACAAACAATCGCCAACCAAAATATAAATAACCTAATATCCAAACAAACAATAGTAGATCAAGCAAGAATGTATATTGAGAATGCTCTTGTATATTATCTCTTTATGTTCAAAGAACTCTCACTTTTTATGTACAAAGACCACCTATTTCCCTCACGTGGCCTCATCCTCCTGACCGAAGCCTCACATCACTAAATCTATCATACATTAAATTCATTGTCAACGGGTCAGCCGTCTTATACAATAGACTGACACACCCAACATTCTTTATTATAGACGTCTTATCAATCATTCCTAAAAATTGTATGCAAATCTTGCAAGAGACAGTTTCAGCTTCAGAGTTCTCGAATGAACTAAGGGCTTCGACATGAGAGGGCTTCGTATTGGTGGTCTTTGATGCGGAAAGCCTTGACATGACAGGAGCTTCGGCCATTCATGCAGTGTTTTGGCATATTAGCTTCGGCCGTTCATTTGATCTTTTTACATTTGACCTATTGACTCTTTGTTGACTTTTATTTCCACATGGATTACTACGTGGCGTTTTGACTTGAGCCTCGACGGCGAGGCGTAACAAATATGGTAAATAATATGGTTAGGAAATATGACAAAATATCTCTTCAATCTTAATATCCCTTGAAACTCGAGACAAAGTAGTAGAGACAATCTTGAGTTGGGAAATAAGATCTCGTAAACATCTGAGTAAAGAAGCAAGTTGCAAGTTGCACCGTACCATTACCAATGTGTTGTTGACTCACAAAATGACGATCCGTCTCATATATTTCTTACGTTCTTGAAAGACATCATTATGAGCAATCTAAATGGCACTCTAATTATCAAAATAAAGAGCGGTAGCACCCTGATGCGAAATAGCCATAATCAACGAAGCCAAATAAGCTAATCAGTATTAACAAAATAGCTTGATACTCAGCTTCAATACTAGAACGCGAGACTACAGTTTGTTTCTTACCGTGTTAAGAAGTAGGAGAATCGCCTAAAAGAAAAAAAAATAACCAGTAATAGAGCATCTCTTTGTAGGATCATCGGCCCAATTAGATTCACAGTATGAAGTTACAAAGATGAGTGATGAGATGAGAAGGTTCGTAATAAATCAGCGAGAAAAATGAAATGGATAGTAAAGAAGAACAATTAAGAATGGCCATGGCAGAAAGTGTTTATGATGCAGAGACAAGGCAACAGGCCAAGAGGCAGTTTGAATTGGCAGAAAAGGATTGCTAATGCTAAGCGAATTAGGCTTCAAGCGCAGGCAGAATTAGAGAAAGCTCATGCCTTGAAAAATCATGCCGATAAAGCAAATTAATGTCACCTTCTTTGGACGGTACAAGTTTTTCTCGTATAAAAGTTTATACCGTGTTTATTCATTATTAATAAAACGTACCACATTGAGTGGTTTAAATAAATAAATAACAATGCCACCATCTTAGAAATCACTTGCTATTCTGGCGCACAAGTTGAAAACATCAAAGTGAGTGATAGAAACTTGTTTTACTCAATGTTAATCTTTCTCTATTATGGTCAAATCCATGTAATGTGGAGCATCACTAGAAAATGAGGGTAGACCTTAGTGCATGGGACCCTCAGTACTTGGGGTGGATTCCAAGCGTGATCATGGGCGATAAAAGGTTCGATTGCGCCTCTTCTCCATCAGAATGTTGATCCGATCTGCTTATTTTGTGCTTCCAACTTGTGTAAACACATGAGCATGAAGAAGCCTTGTAGGTGTAATGATAAGGCTAGGATATATTTGTTAATAAGTTGTTACATAGAAAATTATCTAATTCTTTCATTTGACTTGTGTCGACCATAATTTGTTTTCTTTTGCAAGAATTTTAGAGCCCATATTACAAGTTGTAACAATCATGTAACTACGGAGTTTCTTTTTATGTTTTCCCCCTCATTTTCTTGACATTTAAGATGCCATTTATGGTTGTTCTTCTGCAACTTTAGATTCCATGGAAGTTATCATTTAAGTATTAGATAAGAAAAATAAGTAAAAAAAAAAAAGGACAACTTACGTATTAAGCATTGTTCTCCATGAATCTGGAGTCGATTACTAGAAAATCAATAGCAACCAGATCCACTTCCTAATATAATTTGCATTAAATTTCATGTCTTAATATTGAATAAAGTTTTACACTATCTATCAACCTAGACACTACATATCAGTCCTGATCAATCTTGTGTTCGTAGTGGACATGATAAAAACTTCCCACAGAGATCAATTCTACGTATACTTATTGTTGGTACTTTGTATATTATCCCGTCTACACTCAATTTTTGTTGGTGGTAGATTTTCTATTTGGAGTATTTGAGGATATCTGTTGGCTAAGGTGGTCAGAAATGAAGGGTGTCCCCTTCTCAGGCAGGCAGGCAGGCATTAAAGAATGGTACTACCGTGAAATTATTGCAAAACATAACAGTAGAGTCCCTTTTTCAAGTGCAGTTCTGCAAAAGCATATAAATGTTAATGAAGAATTTATTAAAAGCATGTTTTTCAGTGCCACAGTTTTAATTGCTGATACTGGAGTCGTCCCTCTCAAACAAACTCGATTGAAAATGGTAAAGTATGAAAGAAGAATGAATTTGGGTATATATTTCATTGAATAACTAGTACCCATAAAAATACATCCTATCTATCTATAAATATGGTAAATAATATGGTTAGGAAATAGGGATACTTGCAGCAAAAGCCCCTAATCTTTGAAACATTAGCAGACTTTTCCCAAACAATTGATTTGTTGTCGACGTTACCCCTAACCTTTCCAATCATTGCATGTGAGGTCCTTTTGGATACTTTCCATCCATTTTTCCGTCAGTTGACCACCAAAATTAAGTTTGAACACATTTTAATCAATTAGAAGGGGGCAACATGATAAATATCTATTAAAATAATTAAGTAAAAGGATAGTTGAATACAAAAATTTTAAAAAGGAAAAGAAAAGAAAAAATCTCTTCTTTACCCACCCCCACCTCCACACCCAACCACAATATCACCCACCCATCTCTCATTACCGACGCCAACGAAAGTTAACTTCTAAACCCAAATCTCCACTTGTCGAGACCATCATCACTTGTCCCATACCAAACTAATATAAGGCCGAACCTTCAAATTCGAAAGACTTGCCCAAATTTGGAGGCACGATTTGGTGGCATGAACCTTCAAGCTCTAGTGGCCCGATTTCACTCTCCTCATTAAAGTCCTCACATTCAATCGTCTCTCCTCTCTATCCCGTTGCCTTAAATCTCTAGCTAAATTTTTTAAAGTGGAAATTTAGTGAGAAGTATGTGTATTATCAAATTTCAAATGTTTGGTTCGGACTTAGTGGAATTTTTTAAATTCGTGTGTGGGTCGTGCATTGGGAATTCAATTAGTATGTTTTCCATAGTTGTTAGGACCGGAATTGCATTTTTCCCAATTGAATTCATGGCTTGAAGCATGTTGGATGCATCAAATTGAATGGGATAGGCTTGAGAGGAGTCCGTTTGGTGTTTGCCAGCATGGGTGTTAGCTGAAAAGGGGGTTGTGGCCAGCATGAGTATAGTCGGAAAGGGTGTTGTCGGCAGTTTGCGGTGGAGGTGACACCGACATTAGCACCAATGGTTGAAGACAATTGTGTGATTTTAATTTTTGGGGTGGGGTGGGGTGGGGTGGGACATTTTTCTTTTATTTATTTTATTTATTTAAGTTTTTTAATTATTTAATATGGTAAACGGATAGTTACCATTTTGCCCCCTTTTAATTGATTAAAATGTGGTCAAATTTAATTTTGATGGTCAACTAACGGAAAAATGGATAGAAACCATCCAAAATGGCCTCACATGCAATGGTTGGAAATGTTAGGGGTGACGGCTGCAACAAATCAAAGATTTAAAGAAAGTCTGCTAATGTTTCAAAAGTTTTGAGCTTTTGCTGCAATTATCCTTAGGAAATATGACAAATATCTCTTGGATCTAAATATCCCCTCAATCTCAAGATAAAGTAGTAGAGCAATCTTGAAGAGAGAATTTTAGTGAAGAGATGAGCAGGGTGGTCGATTGATAAAATGGAAGCAAGTTGCACCGTACCATTACGAATGTGTAGACTCAGAAGATGACGATATGTCTCATATGTTTGTTATGTTCTTGGAAGACATCATTATGAACAATCTGAACGGCACTCCAATTACCAAAATAAAGAGTGGTAGCGCACCGAGGCAAAATACACATATCATCTAATAACCAACGAAAACAAATAAACTCATCAGTATTATAAAAAATAGCTCAATACTCAACTTCACTACTAGAACGAGGGACTGCTGCTTTGTTTCTTACTGTGTTAAGAAGTGGGAGAATCGTCCAAAAGAAAAAAATAATAACCAGTAATAGAAAATCTCTTTGTAGGATCACTGACCCAATTAGAGCCAAGGTATGAAGTTACAAAGATGAGTGATGAGATGAGACGTGTAATCGTTAGAAAAGAGTGACTCACATATCTGAGAATGTGAAGAACCACAGCATATTGAGTAGATTGACGTGCTACCATATATTGAAAAACCATATGTACTGCATATGCAATGTCAGGGTATGCAACGGTGAGATATACCAATCTAGCAAAAGGCTATCTATAAAAGGTAGAATAAAAAAGACAAGTCCCATTAGTCTGTGTAAGTTTAGTATTCATCTCAAGAGGTACAAAGATAATCTTTTCCAGTTAAACCTGCTCGAGAAATAAGCTCTAAAGCATATTTGGCTTAAGTCACACAATACCCATAAGATCAAGTAGTGACTTCAACTCCCAAAAATAGCTAATTATCTAGAATCTTTTATTTCAAACTGGCGATTGAGATTGTTGTGTTAATTATGCTCAGAATATCGAATACCAATTGTTGGGAATTCAATGATCTTGTATTATTCAATACCACTTGATATGAAATCAACCAGCAGATTGAGATGTTAAAGTTATATGGTAAAATATGAAATATATGATCGCAAGCAAAAAAATAAAAAAAGACAAGAAAATATGGCAGATGAATTAGAAAATTTTATTGTATTACAAATAATGAAAACAGAGAAATATTACAATGATCCTAATAGCTAGTAATCACTTTTTTCACACTATAAAATTATATAGAATAGCCTAATATTTATAAGGAACACGTAGGGCGACGTCCAAACCCTAATAAATGAATTGTAGTTGAAGTAGAATGCAAAAACGTGTTAAAATGTGAAAATGGTCTAGGTTGGATAACCATGTCGCTCGAGTAATAAGCTAGCAATATGTCCATCCCTCGAGCGCTAGGTGAGCGACAGGCGAGTGACTAAGTCTCGGGAGAAAATTTACAGGTGTTGCTCGAGTGGCTAGCGACAATGCGGCGACTTTTCTTCTCGATTTATAATTTCAACATCTTCAAATTCAATACAAATTTCAACTTCCAATAGGACTTTCAAATAGAATTTCAACTTCAACAAGACTCCAATAGCATTCCAAACTGAATTCCTCTTAACTTGTACTTCAATTACTTTAACAAGAAATTTGGGTACACTCAAATTCTAATAATCTCCACATTGACACGAATTTCACTACAACGAACAAAATTTCAAAATTTTCTACACCTGGAGAAGAAAATTCGTCTGCAAGGAATGAACTGACTCTTTAACGATAACCAAAACCGATTTCTCCAACCAAACACAAAATACTGAACATCTTCCAATGAACACTACTCTGTAGAATTATCTTAGATTCCCAAAAAATATAATTATTTCAAAATTCACCAAACTAAGCTGTAACACACTCCAGAGTAGAATAAAACCCAAATACTTTTAAAGAAGACTCCTTGTTAGATTGTATACGTTCTACTACGCTAAAAGCATGCTCAACAAAATTACCATCCACATACCTTTTATTATTGAATTGTTTAAAAAAACGATCAACACGATCATCCAATCATTTTTTTCCACAACTTAATATGTCATCCAAGATATTAAAAATATCTAGCAAAACAGCATTATTCATCTTCATCAATACCCATTTAGTATTGTATTAATAATTCTTAAAGGAGCTACGTCTTTTATAGTTCTAGCCTTCTAGGTATCCCAACAAAATGAATAGCTAGTGACCAAGAATTTACTTGCACAGGTGAGGTAGTATCTTTGTAATTTGAAATGTTGAATTAGGCTATTATAGTCTTGATCTTCTGTCTTTAGTCGAAATGATAAAAACTTTCAAGTGTTGACGTGACAAGAGAACTTAAGTTATGGTTATCTGAAAATAAAAATTTTCCACTTTCAAAAAATTATATTTAAGGTTCTCTTGTCACATCAATACTTGAAAATTTTTATCCTATCAACTAAGAGTAGGAAATCAATTCTACAGACAAGTATTATACTATTATTGTCAGCCTCTGTATGGAAGTGACAAAAATTAGAGCATAAAGTGTACGTATACATATGCAGTTGGCTGTATTTATGCATGTAAATTTAGTGAGAGCCATGAATCTTTGTGATCGTGTTTTGTTTCTTTGCCCGGATAGATTGTTTTTCTTGGGCCCAACTGTTTGTATCAAACTAAAAGCATCTGTGGTTAGGTCAAGAACAAGCTCTGTCCCAGGCCTACCCTACCCTTTCCGCCTTATCCCATTCACTGCATTAAAAGGTGTAAAACGAATCGAGTGAGTCAAATTGTACCCTTTTTTTTGTTTTGTTTTGTATTTTGATTAAATTTTTAATATAAACGAAAAATAAAATCAGTCATATTCATTGTGGATTGGTTAATCATCAATACCAATTTAACTTTCAAAGTATTTGGAAGTCCTCAATTTTTTTAGAAAGAAACCGATAAGGAATTTCATAAATAACGAGCCTTTTTTATTTCAAATTAATGGCCTCATTTAAGATTTTTTTTTTATCTAATTCAAATTGAAGTACGATACCAATATAGATAGTATAATGATTCAAAAAATGCCCATGTTGGCAAAATGATTCTAAAGATCCAGGACCAACAAGTCCACCTTCCCACACGGATTGGGCCTAGATCGTACTAATTAAAAAGCAATAAGTCGTTTTAAGCTTATAAAAGTACGACTCACGCCTACACCCCTAACCCAAATACGCCTTTGTTTGGTGTAACTTAAAATCTTGTTAAAAATATAATTCAAAATTAACAATTAATTATAATCACACATATCAAACCGTAATTTTTTATCACATATTTTATCAATTTTTTATTAAAACATACTAAAAATGAGATTTTAAGTGTGACTCCATATAAATACCTTAGGAAGGTGGGGACTGAGAG
>CAIGRB010005931.1:0-10896 GCA_903798255.1 Fraxinus quadrangulata | reverse complement strand
GTACAAGGTTGGTTGACAACATACTACTTGAAATTATCATATCCATCAATTTTTAAAAAAATATTTTTTTTATATAACATACTTGTATTTTGACAACACGTGATTGTCAATCAATGCTGTCAACCATGTCTATACACTTAACTTTATTCTAAGGAGAGAGATAGGGAGAGTCTTGATTATATATAACAACAATAGTCCATTTTACCAGTGTAGTTCTGCAAAGCTATACAAGTGTTCATGAAGGTATAATTAACACATTTTTCAGTACCACAGTTTTAATTGCTGACGCTGGAGTCGTCCTTCTCATACAAACTCAATTCATTATTTCCACTTGAATCATTTGTAGCAATATTTCTATGGATTTTGCTACTTGTACATAAAAAATGTACATAATGGATTACATAATGTGATATGGAGGGAATATATTCGATGAAAAAGTTGACTATATTTTAAACTGACAAATAACGGAATGATATGTGTCATTATGTAAATCTTGATATACATCCTATTTCTATTCAATCATACTATGTGTACATCATTATTTACATCTTTTTTTACACTTCTACATATGGCACAATCATGTATTTTGATTTCCCCAACACATGTTCACATCACCGCCATGATTGTGCCATATAAGAACGAATGTCATCCATGATGTAAAATAAGATATACATATAGCTTAATTCATTTCTGTTTGTGCATAGCATTAACTCTGAGTGTTGAAGAGAAAACTCGAAATCTAATCGTGCTAGGTAGATGACTTATTTTAATAGTGCTTTAAGAGAATCTTTGAGAGATTGAAGAGGCTAGAGAAAGAACACTTGTATTATATATTCTCTAATTTGGCTTGTACAAAGGATAAGGGAATACCATTATTTATAGTGCTCATTGACTCTTCAACATACCTCTCTCACTTACCAAAATAAATTTCTTTCCAATTACCCACTAACATTCACTAAGCCCTATTTGTCTACCATTTTTTCAAAACATTGTTTGCTACTATAAGATTCTCCACCACACATTCACTCAATAAAATATTCTACACATGAACCAATAAAATTACTTTAAATTTCAATCACACATTCTCCAAAAAAATACTATTCATTAATAAATTTTTCTCCCAATAATGGGAGACAAACACACCCTAAATTCCAGATAGAGAAGCATATTTCAGCTCTTTCTTTAACTACCGTGTGAAAATGAGTTAATGTCATACCCTGTTTGGTTTGGCTTAAAAAATTAGATTTTGATTAAAATTGATTAAACCTATAATTCAAACGAAGATAAAAATTGTGGATCCCATAAAATGTGTATTGAAAAATGAATTTTAAAAAATAGGAGCCAACCAAGAAATAAGTGTCAAAGAAAGCCTAATAAAAACTTCTACTATAAACAATGATGACAATTATCGGTAATGATTAGTTAATTTTGTTGCAGGAGTGATACTCTAGTATAATGAACAAAATTTTAGATTTTCTTTTTTCTTATTTTTTAACTAGTATTGTTCAATCGTTTCCCATGTCANAGTTTAGATGTATTTTTTATATATTAATATTTAATTATTATTTATAATACGTATAAATTGCACAAATTTTAAATACATTATAAAAAATTATAGATTTATAACTAATTAAAAAAACACGAGAGGGCCCAACTCGGCCTGCTACTGAAAGTTCGGGCAGGGCAACATTTTCTTGGGCCCAAAAAAGCTCAAATATGTTTTGCTCGAGCCGAGCCCAAGCTTTGAGTTTCGACTCGTGGCTCGACTCGGCTCGGCTCGGCTCGTTGACATGGCAAACCAAAACCCAATAATAAAATGATCCAAAAATCAAGTTTATTTTACAACACGCCCCCATAAACCTGATTTGGTCACTCCAAGTGCATCTCTTAGCTTGACAGAGACTTCATGCTTTAATGGTTTGGTGAAAATATTTACTACTTGATCTTGAGTCTTCACATACTTCAATCTACATTTCTTTTATGCTTTCTGTTATGAAGTGATACCTTGTATTAATATGCTTTCTTTGATCATGCTACACGGGATGATTTGCTAATGCAATAAGAAAACCAAAAGAGCCAGTTTCAACATTGAGGTCTATTCTTGTCTTCCCCTTATGTATTGCCAAGCGATACATCTTCTTCATGGTTGGCCTTCGACCTGCTTCTTCTTCAATATTCTTATTTTTTGTCAATGAAAGTCATTGTGGGCTCATCTTGTGTTATACTGAATTCTTTCATCAAAAGTTTTTAACCAAATATCATTGCAAACACATGAAGTTGTGAAAACATACTCCATTTCAAAAGAAGAAAGTGTGAAAATTGGTTATTTTTTTGAACTCCAAGTGTAAGTAGTATCTCCGATGAAAAATGAAAATCCCGTTGTTCTTTTCCTTCCATCCCAGCCAGAGTCCAATTGCTATCAGTAATCCAACAAGTTTGAAATGATTAGAGGATTAATAAAAAAAATGGTAATCAATGGTACATTTTATATAATGAAAAATCCTCTTTGCAGCATTCATATGGAAAACAGTTGGTGAGTCCATGTAAAGGCTAACAAGGCCAACTTCATAGAGAATTTACCTTTTATGTACATGTGAAATATCGTAAGTTTCCAACAAGACTCATGAATGTTGTAGAATTTACCTTTTCTCCATTTTCAATTCTTGACAACTTAATTCCACAATCAACGGGTGTATTTATAGGTTTGCATTCTCACATATTGAACTTCTTCAGCATCTCTTTAGCATAGCCCTCTTGAGAAATAAAAATACCTTCATTACTTTGCTTCACTTCTATGTCAAGATAGTATGCCATCAGTTCAAACTCGGACATTTCGAAATCTTTGGTCATACTCTCTTTGAATTCTTTGAACATACTTGGAAAAATTTCAATTAGGATCAAATCATCAACATACAGGCATAATATCAACTTGTCTCCATTTTGTTCATCTTGACAGAAAGAATATGTTAATAGGGACACCTTTTGAAATCATTATCTTGAAAATACTTGTCAATTTAACTATAAATGTCCTTGTTGCTTACTTTAATTTATATAAAACATTTTTCAATATTAAGATTTATCTTTTTTTTTTTCCCCTTTACTATATAGCCATTGTTCAATGTAAATATTTTCTTCGAGATATCCATTAAAAAAAACGGATTTTTCGTCCATTTGACGAATTTTCCATTTATTTTGAGTAGCTAAAGAAATACTCAATCTTATAGTTTCAAAGCGAGCAATGGGAGCAAATACCTCTTCATAGACATTGTTGGACCTCGACTGTATTCTTTGGCAACCAATCGTGTTTTGTATCTTTCAACTTCTCATTTAACATTCTTCTTTGCTTTATACACTCATTTCACTCCAATTATCCTTTTATCTTCCGAAAGTGTTGCTGGCTCCTATGTATCATTCTTTAAGATTACTCTAATTTCTTCATCCAGGCAAGCAAGAGACAAACTGGCTCTGGTTCCTTCACTGCTTTCTGAAACTGGCCTATTTACGCTGCACTCTTTCTTCCAATGGAAGTGGTAAGTGACTGAGCAAAGGCTGGTTAAATGTGGCTATTGGATGACAACAAAGGATGCGTTCATTTGTGGGAATTTCATTCTTACTCAAAAATCAAACTAGGAATAGATGTTAAATTTTAAAAAGGATGGGTTGGGGATCATTTGCTCATAATTCTTTGACCACTTTCCCTTTCAACGAGTACTTTAAATTTTATGAAAATACCGAACACCTCAATTTTTCTTGAGAAAATAAAACTATATTTTTCTACTAAAATAGACGATAAATAGAAGAAAATAATTTCTCTTACCGAGGGAACTAAGATGGATCGGCCCACACAAATTGGTACGAATGAGTTCTAGTAGCTTCTTTGCTATTGTGCCTGCTTCTTTTAGAAATCTCTTTCAAGAATTCTTCCTAAGTAGACATCCTTTGGAAATTGATTCAGTTTATTGATTAATGGCAATCGTTTCACAATTCTCTTAGGATACCAACTCCAAATCATCAAAATTGAGATGCCTGAACCTTAGATTTCATAGCTACGATGTCTTTTACACAAACATTCAAGCATTTTGCAACATCATTTGGATATTCAACAAAAAACGTTCTACTATTTGTCATTGGTACCTTCAATCAAATTACTTTTACAATCTCTTAATGATAGACTTTTTTCTTTAATATGAATATCATCTCTTTTCTAAAAGTTGAATCAAGTCCAAAATATTATTCTTCATGCTAGGCATATAATAAACATTTGAAATAATCGGTGATTTCCAATTTTCAAGCGTACAAGGATATCATCGTTGCCCCTTACCAAAATTTTGGATTCATCTCCAAATATGACGTTGCCACTCACTGATTCATCAAGAACAAACCTATTTTTATTTCCACGAATGTGATTGCTAGTACCAGTGTCGAGGTACTGAGTGTTTCATTCATTCTCTCCTTTCGTATGCCAATAGCAAAGTGGAGTTATATTCCTTCTCATTTTCTACAAAATTTGCTTCCTCAACAACTTGATTAGTAGCTCTATATTTCCAAGCATAATGTCCAAATTCTTTACCGTTGTAACATTGAACTTGAGATTTCGCATAATTTTGCTTCGAATTGTTGCCTCTTCCACGACTTCCTTTTGAAGATAAATTTTGTTTTCTTTCTTCATGGTTGGATGTGATATATTTCCCTCTTCCTCTTCCTTGGCCACGACAATGACTAGACCGCATCCTTTCCCTATTTTATTATTGAAGTCACCTCTATTATTTTCCTTCAATGTGAGCTATTTTGAAGTTCTTGTTCCAAAGTACTTTTCTTCTTCTTTTGTCTTCCTTCATACGCTTGAAAAGATCTCATAACTTTCTCAATAGTCATGACCTCGAAATTTTTAGTTTCTTTATTGGTTACTGCAATATGCTCAAATTTTGGATATAAAGATCGTATTATTTTCTCCACCATTCTAATATTATCCATGTTCTCAACATTTGATTTTAATTTATTTGCCACCACCAATACTCTAAAGAATATTCAGAAATAAATTTGGATTTTTTTTTCATTTGTAGAGATTCGAACTCACCTCTTAAGGTATGAACATGAGACTTTCTCTGCTCTTTTGTGGGCAGTCTGAAGCTTATCCCAAGTTTCTTTGAAGGTAATTGTAATTGAAATTTTCTCAAATTTATCATCGTCAAGTGATTGATAGATGGAAAATAGAGAGCTTTCTTGTCTCTCTTTCTTAAATCCTTCAATGCATCCCATTGTCCTGAGGTATAGTACTCTCATCTTTTGGCTCATTGTACCCCTTCTCTACGATCTTCTATAGGTCTCGTGACCCAAGCAATGTCTTCATTTCAATGCTCCATTTTTCATAGTTGATCTTGTCAAGTGGTGAAACTTGAAAGGGAACCATACTATTTGCCATCTCCTTTAAAGGATCTTGTTGCACTGATTAGGAAGATGACTTATTTTGATAGTATTATAGGAGAATCTTTGAAAAGATGAAGAGGCTAGAGAAGAAACACTTGTATTATGTGTTCTATATATTGGTTTGTTACGAATGATGAGGGAGAACCACTGTTTATGATGTTCAATGGACTCTTCTACATGCCTCTCAACTCCCAAAATAAATGTATCTTCGAACTACCTACTAACATTTATTAAATACTCTCTAATACAAGACAATTCTAAATAGTAGATTATTCTAGAGCATGACCTATTCTAGAACATAGATTATTCTAGATATGAACTTATGGACTCACTCAATTATAAAAATTAACAAGCCCAAAACCAAAATAGTAAAATATCCCAAATCAAGTTTATTTTACAACAAGCTGCACATTGGATGAACCAGGAATGGCCAGAGCATATAGGATTTCTTTTCTCTCATTTTAACTTGGACCAAATCACTGTTTTGGAAAAATATGAACCATTATTCTCAACTTATGGCCATTGTGACCATTTGATGTGTGACTTATTTTTTCTTCAACTTATATCATCAACATCCCATCAAACTTCTTATTATAATGTATAAACCAAATCGAGTTTAAAAATTAATTGCTCTAAGCAAATAGTTCTTTTCAAAGTTCAAATGATACTTCAAAAATTGTGTTTATAATACATATCGACTTAGCCAACCAAAGAACAGGAAGCTTTTGCAATGAAACCATCATCCATAAATCGTACTAGAGCATCACTAAAACTTGAGGGGCTTGTCCTTCAATCGGAAGGAACAAGGTCAAAATCATCATATCCTTGAAGTTGTTCACAACCAAAACTTGTTGAGGATGGATCATGTTAATAATAGTACTTTGAAGATCCATATGTTGCACTAGCACACACCAAAAGATGAACAAAATGATTTTCTTCCATATGATTCGGCAAGTAAACACTACAAAAAAACATGGCTTCAGACACGGATTTTCCATTTTTGAAATCCGATATTCGTTGTTATTACTATTTACCAACAAAATGTTAGCAACCACAAATCCGTTGTTAATTTGAGGATTGCTAATACCAACAGATCACGTCGTAGGTAAAGAGTAAACCTTTCACCAAAGAATTTTTCGTCGGTAAAGTGTGAATCTTTTACCAATGAAAATTTCGTTGGTAAAAATTTTAATCATTACCAACCGATTTTCCATTAGTAAATATCTATCATTACAATTTGTAAAAATCAGTGTTGTAAATAGCGGCATAGGTGCGAGGCGTGGCAAAAAAATTATTTATTATTGTTTAATAATTATAATTTTTTTAACTTTTAGCCAACTGAATTGAAAAATTCAAAAAATTGTTTAATCACTTATTAGACCACTAATTTATAGAGACCATCTCCAAAGATTTTGTAGTGAACTTTCGATGTAGGATAAAATTTCCTTTGATTTAGCATTATTAAAATTGATTAATATCATCAACGGATTTTCCATAGATAATATGAATTAATCTCCACCTACGGAATTTTCGTTGTTGAAGAGGCTGATTTTTTTTTTTTTTGAAATAATTAATTACCCTTCACCTACGCATATTCCGTAGGAGAATGTATGAATTTTTTAATTATTAAAATTGATTAATATTAACAATGATAATTCCGTTGGTAATATGAACTACTCTTTCACCTACGGAAATTCATAGGTGAAAAGTTGACACATTTTTTAGAAAAAAAAGTTGAATTACATAACCTACGGAAATGTTGTTGGTAAATGGTAAGTATATTAAACAACAATATTAGGTACGGAATATTGGTTGGTGAAGAACTACCACTTTCACTAATGAAAATTTCGTTGGTGATTTTCATAGTTAAAAGTCTAATATTTTTACCAACGGATAATCCGTTTAATATCCGTTGGTAATTATCCGTAGGTGAAAAGCTGATTTTTAGTAGTGAAACAACGACCTAAGCAATACATCGACAAAGCCCAAATGAGATTTTTAGATCCACATGGCCCAAAAATGAAGAAACAATAACTATGACCCCCAATTAGGTATCTACACCCAAACGCTACACATCTATACTAGTAAAACATCGATCACTAGAACATAAATTCTACAAGCCAGCAAACCGAAATATTGTTAATCTGTAGCTTTATTTATTTCCACAAAATAGAGTTTCACTATTTTGAGCATTTGTATAAGTGCTTCTATTAATGAATGAATATAAAATAGTGTTTAGTACAAAAAAAAAATTACTATTTTATATGTAGATCAAAAAACTGATTTTCCACAACCGTAGAGTGAGAAGTTGACACTCTATTTTGTTAAAGATGTAATTAGTTACTACTCTACCAACTGGGGTATGGAGTATGTCTTGAATATGGTAAGAGGATATTGGAAGCAATGACGGTATATCTGAAAGTGTATTGAATTTGACTATTTTGTGTGAGATTTTAATTACAATGCATGACTGTACTAAAGACAATTAAACTCCATGTTGATTGCTTTATGAATTATCTTAATCTGTAATGCATTAATAATTTCTATTCGCAAATTTTATGATTTTTGATGTACCAATGAGTGAGATCTAATTATCGGATTAAATACCTCGATGCATTGGGAATCGAAAGTGAGAGAAGTAGAAGACAATTAGTCGTGATTGCAATTTGATGCTGATTTAAAGTGTAAAAGAATCTACTCAAGTACTTTTTGCTCACCAATTTTAATCTGAGCTTAGTATTTGACATCAACCAAATGTTTACTACGACTTGATCACAAAGAAGTCGTAGAAGAAAATATTAGTTAAGTGAAAAGATAATTAGCATGATTAAAACAATCAATTTAACCAGCATTAATTATTTAATTATTCAAAGTTAACAACAAAAACTAAAGTAAATAAATTAGACCTTGACAGTCGTGGCAAAACTTGTTTGATTGATTTTGCAAGTTTACGGATTGTGACAAGTAAATTAAAGTGAACATTGAATCCAAATATTATCTTATAATTATTTACTATCAATTTTCTTCTAAAATAGTTTCAAACTAAATTAATAGGTAACTTATTAACAAATCAAGATTTTATGTTATGATTAAACTATCCTAAGCTAAGCTAATCTAAATTAACCTAACTAATCTAATTTGTAGAAGACTTTTGGGATCAAGTGATTAGGAATTTCGATTCACTTAATATCACTTAGATTATTTAACATCCTCAAATCATTTTTAGGCAAAAATGTATTTTTGAATAGTGTTTTGTTGGAGGTTGTGGATAAAAAATAAGGAATTTTTTTTTATTAAAGTGTAATATTATTTTATAGGAGAACGTGTGCTTGAGGGGGTGTTTAATAGATATTATTGAGGAAAGAATATATTTTAAATAGTGATATGATAAGAAATATGTGGTTAAAAAGTAAGGAAAAATTATTGATGTGATGGAAAATATTATTTTATTGAAAATGTGTGGTTAAAAATGAGTTTTAAAAAAATATATTATGGAAGAATGTGTGTCAAACAGGGTTTTTATATGATAAGAAATATGTGGTTAAAAAGTAAGGAAAAATTATTGATGTGATGAAAAATATTATTTTATTGAAGAATGTGTGGTTGAAAATGATTTTTAAAAGAATATATTTTTAAAGAATGAGTATCAAATATGGACTGAAAATGAGTTTTGAAAAAATAATTTTTTAAAAAAGAAAAAAGGGGGCCAAACATAATATATGTCTATAAATTCATACATATGTAAAAGCATACAATTGTAGTAATTCATTCATGATTGCATAAGTTTAATTCAGTCATCATTCATGATTGTGACAAATATATCTCCTTTCGATCTTAATATTATCCTTAAATCAAGCAATCAAATGTTAAACATACAATAAGTTATTAACATATAATCAAAGCAGCATGAATTCAATTGAATTAAATAAACATTTACCTGAGCTACATAGTTTGTCCTAAAAACCAATCGTGCTATTAAAATTAAATAATAAAAAATTAAAAACATTACCTGGTTCAGTAGAAAGAATAAAGAAAAGAATTTTAGTAAAATTGTTTTCATTTGGCACCAATTTATAATAATGGATCATCAATCTCCTCTTCAAAACTTGTAAATCTCCCGACTAATTATGTTCTACACTTTCAAATATCAAATTGATATACAAATCATGAGGATTTAATACATTTGAATATGTAATTTTGCCTCAAGATTGTATCTCTAACCTCCACTTTTGTTGGAATGAAAAGTGATATTTATTGACCTCAATATTTATGTCTAAAATAAAGTCTCGTGAGCAGAGAAGCTTTCTCGCTCCCACCACCCCCGAGAAAGAGAGAAGATTGGGCAACTGGAAATGACAGCGATATGGCCTATACTCCTAGCAATCTGCATATTGGACTAATCTAACAACAATCTCATTTTCTTAGAATTATGGTTTGACTATGTTGAGATGGACTTCCCTCTCCTTGTAGTTAGTGATGAT
This sequence comes from Fraxinus quadrangulata, assembly GCA_903798255.1. Classification (NCBI taxonomy): domain Eukaryota; kingdom Viridiplantae; phylum Streptophyta; class Magnoliopsida; order Lamiales; family Oleaceae; genus Fraxinus; species Fraxinus quadrangulata. The sequence continues at coordinate 988 of CAIGRB010005931.1, read as the reverse complement.
AGGGAACCACGGTTTTAGTCAAATTAGAATATCTCAAACCACTGGAGTATGTAATTTTACTTGTGAAATTTGATCCATTCTTCCTCTTTTTGTTTAGACTGAAACCTTAGATATTACAGTTGAGATTCTTCAACTTTCAAAAATGACTTCTTGATCCCCAACTTCTAGAATATGTCAAACTTTATTCCTTTTTGATCAATTATCATTTATTGTTTTCCATTCTCATCTAATAACAATTTTTCTCTTAAAATAATTAATAAACAAGCATAATTAGGTATCAAACTCATTCTAATCACTCACCAAATGTTACTTTTGATAGTCAAGATAAGTGTAATATTTACACTTATCAAGTTGCATGGGGAAGAACGATAGAAAGCCAAGAAAAGTGGAACATGTCATATTCTTGTTGCCAAAAATTTGAGCATAAAATATATGATAAAACAATATAGTAATGTGCATATCTCCCTCAATAGACTATGTTGAGTATGAGTAATTTTATTTATTTATTTATTTTGTAGAACCTTATTAATCACATAGTTTGGACTCCAAGAATATGACGCCCTTGGGGCTTTCTATTTAATTATATCGAAAGGTTCAATGAATTGAGATTAATATACATAACCAAGTATGAATGTTTGAGATAGTACTATTGTCCAGGGGCACATCTATTAATTTTATCCCATGTTTGAAACTCATTTGAAACTAATTTTTTTTTTTTACCAAATCTTATTTTTCTACATTAGTAGGCAAATTTAAAATTATAAAACGAGACAATGCAGTTGTTAGAATGAGTTAATATTGATAATGTTGTTGAGTTGTATAGGACTATTTTATCCTCGGGAGATTTTTATAAATGTCCTCGGTTAATTGGTCTTTTAATAAAAAGTGTAAAATGTCAATTTTATCCTTAATGAAATTTTGGTTTTATTGCAAAATATACCCTTTCTTTATGAATAATTTTTTTTTTTTAAAACTAGGTTTTATTTTA
>CAIGRB010005927.1:0-21043 GCA_903798255.1 Fraxinus quadrangulata | reverse complement strand
TATAAGGGTTTGATAAATTAGGGTTTGATAAAATTTTGGATTGATAATATCTTTTCAAATCCATCATAAAAACCAAGTCTTGGCACAGAACGAACTTAGGGAAGAAGCGGGCAAGATGGCTTAAGACAGTGAATTTTAGAAGGAACTGAATTAGGATAAATAAACCTCTCTATATCAAAACTGAAATCCCCCATACCCTATGAGTTTTGGGGGAATTGATTTACTGGGAATTTGAATGAATTGATAAATTTTCAAGGAAAAAATGTTGTAGGAGGAGGGCGAGTTGGGTGGAAGAAAGAGGCAAAGGTATGAATGGATAACATACCTAAATTTTTCTATGAATCTACCAGCTTGATTGACATTTTTGGGGCGGAGAGGGAAATTGGGAAAAAGATGAAGTATGGGCGTAGAGTGGGGGGTGGGGTGCAAAATTTTCCCTTTTTTATTTTTATTTTAATTATAGGTAACTATATTCACGGAAGAAGTTTTATTTCTTACATGAGGTTTTTCACACCTCAAAAGTTGTTTTCCACACTCCAAATATAATACAGGGACGTTTTTCACAAGTTTCGAAAGATGGAGAATCTTGCACATTACATCTTAAAGATAGGAATAATGTGCTATTCAGTCTTTATATAATAACTCAAAAAGGCCACATGTATTTCATGTATTCAAACAATTTGGTGAGATTTTTGGCAATTTATTTACTACTTATACATCGTCCAAAAGTACAAAACTATAAATAAATAAATAAATACACACACACACACACATGGCACTTTAATATATTTCCATCAATTAATTATATTTGCCCTTCTTTGATTTAGATAAAACTTGAATTTTTAATAGACATTAATAAAAGTTAATAAAATGTGTATTTTAAAAATTATAAATCTCATAAAATGTGTGGATAAAATTTAGAGGAAATTGCACCATGTTACTTTTGGATTGGCATTTACAAAAATGTCATCCTTTAATAATGAGGAAGTTGAACCCCATGTCACTTTTCCAATTGTCACTTGCAAAAATGTCGCATTTTAATAATCTTTGCAAGAATGTCACTTTTGGACTTTTTTTTTTTCTATCTCTATAGACAAAATACCTTGCATATACTTAATGAAATGTGATGTGATTAGACAAAAAAGTTTGACCAAAAAGTGAAAAAAAATATCACATCAAATTAATGCACCACAATACTTTAAATTTTTTTTTTTAAAAATGAAAAACTAAAAACTAAAATCACCACTCAATCCTTCTCTCTCTCATTCAAACCCCAAATCTAACCCTTGGCCTTGCATACAAGCCGGCTTCAACCAAGGGTTAGCCTTCAAAGCTGCATAAAATGAAGCATCAAATTGGTTCTTTACTATATGATCTGATACATGAAGAGATGTAGCTTGCAGGGCGATGTGCCAAAGGTTTCCTTACTAAAGCACAAACACAAGCAAAATATGGGTGGTAAGATAGGGCGGCTATGACCTTTCTCTTGCTTCGTGACTCGGTAAAATCACTTAAGTTGGCAACAATACTTTATTTCTCATTTCTCCAACTATATTTTGTATCTTGGCACAATAATTGTATTGGACTAAGGACATATATACAATTAATGTCAGCTCATCTATACCTGCAACCAATCAATGCGAAGGACTAAAAAATGAGGTAAATTCCCCTCAAATCCAAGAATCCTTCTCTCGATTATGTAATATGTTTTGGCTCTTTATATGTATTATTTTCTCAAAGTCATTTTCATTGTTTGCTTCGTCACACATTTCTATGACATACGACATATGTGGCTATTAGGCATCTATGATTTTGGTTTGTGGTATTCGTAGCGTAGAATATAACCTAAAATTTGCATATTTTTCCTTATTGAAATCTTAGGATTGTTTATGTTAAATTTTGTATTTTTTAGATTTTTTTTTCTTGTTCATTGATTAGCTCATCAGTATAAAGGTTCGTCAGTGCTTATTTTGTGATTTGTGTTTCTAGGCTTCAATTTTTTTTAGTAAATTAAGAAATAGGTCACTTTTTGCACGCAGTTTTATATTTTTTGTACATTTTCTCAGTTTATTATTTTGTAGGCAAATGCCATTCTTTGTCTAATATAGATCAAGAGAAGGATATGGTTAAATATTTGCCTAGACAGCCAGCTAATGTTGGATTCAATCAGTATTTAGGTTATGTGACTTTGAATCAGATTGCAGAAGGGGCATTGTTTTACTGGTTAACCGAGGCAACCACAAATTGAGAGCCTGAGTCGAAACGTCTTGTGTTGTGGCTTAATGGAGGACCTGGTTGTTCATCTGTAGCTTATGGAGCTGCTGAAGAGCTTGGACCTTTTCGGATTAATTCCGATGGGAAGACTCTTTATCTAAATCCTAACTCTTGGAACAAATGTATGTGACCACTTAATTGGATAAAAAAGCAACCTGTGACATTGTTTTACTGAACTTTTCTATTGCTGCATTATTTTTATCAACCACCTGGATAGAAACGCTTAGTCATGCTTTCATTGTTCTCTCTTTATAAAATCGTGTTTTAGAAGCACGACGTAACCAAATATTCATATTTTTGCCTAAATTTTATTTAATTTTCTGCAATATATGATGTAGATGCTTTCCACTTTGTAAATTTTTACAATTCTTCAAATATTTTTGGTAGTAGCGAATTTGCTTTTCCTAGAGTCACGAGCATTTGTTGGTTACTCGTATTCAAATACTTCATCAGATTTATATTTTGCAGGAGACCAAAGAATAGGTTTGCTATTAAAAAATTGTGGTCTTCATTTCCAATTTTGTTCTAAATTCTTGATTGGATCACACGTATGGGGCATGTTTGGCAAGGTGGACTAGACAACACCTAGACAATATTAATTAAAGAAGAAGTGAAACTTAAATCTTGCATATTGCACTATCTAATCTTGACTTGTACTACATACCAAATATACCGAACATACCCATAGTGTTATGAATTTTCGTAATGTGATCATTTTAGCATAAACTACTTAGCTATAATTTTTTTTTACGGTTGCTATTGAAGTCCCACATCGTAGACTCCTTTTTTAAGGTTGCTAATGAAGCTTCTCCGTCGTTGCCAAGTATATTTCAGTCAATCGCTCCATATTTCGCTCCGTAGGTGAAATTTATTTTTTGTTTATTTATCGATTTTGTGAGTGTGAAGCAAGTCTAATATATAATACTTGGATTTTGTTGTAGGTCTAACTTGAGGTCCCTATTAGTGGCGATTCATCCGTCCCAAGATCCGAGCTTAAGGTTCGTACTTCGTCTTTCATTATTCTTCAATTTATATTACTTTGCATATCAAAGTTTGTAGCTTTTGATTACTCAAAGATTCAGATGTTGAGGTTGAATATGTAAATGGAACCTTGTTGGAATTCACACATTCAAGCTATGAATTTGTTCCATCGAACTTTAATTATTGATTTGTTGGAATTTGTCATTGAAAATCTGTGGAAAATAAGAGAGGTCATATTATCTGCATTCTTGAAGTCCCCCATTTTGCTAGAACATGTTCTTTATTAGTATAATGTTTGATCATGCATTACATTTTCACTTTATATATTGGGAATGTTACACTTTTTACTTTTTGTATAGATTTCATTGCTTTCGAAAGAGTTTGATGAATACTTCTCGACATATTAGTTATGTAACCCATCTATCGTTATTAACTGTCATTCCAACCGTTCGTCTTTGTTATTCTCAAAAGATGACTAAATATCGACATATGAGTTGAGTCATCTGTCGATATTGACTGTCATTCTAGACAGTTAAATACAGTATTTCTCGACATATGACAGCTTTTCGATAGATCAATTTGGCAATCATCTAACCACATGTCCAACTTTAGTTCATCCGAACATTACACGTGTTTTTTTTTTTTTTGCTTTCATACTCGTGTGTTTCACATTAACATATACGAATTATTATGATCTGATCTTCTTTTCTTTGTTGTTGTACCTTGTTCTTGTGGATAAATTTTGAAATCCTCGTCCCTGAAAATGCCTCTGCCAATACCTGGTTCATCCCTATTATTTCCCATCATAATTTCGACGAACGATGAGGAAGTCAACCTCGGAATGGTAGGAGAGCCATTTTTGATGTTTCTTTTCCCAACCTTGACAAAGTTGCAAGTGAAGCATCACAGTCACCGAAGAGTGTGGTCGATGAGGGGTTCAAGTTCATGGTTTGGTACGAAGATGAGTCTGATGATGATGAGTGGTTGACAAACGTTGCAGCTCCTGAGATAATTGTCATAAGCTTGAATGATTTTGATAAAGACGACTGGAAAAAAGTTCCAATGTTGACAACGAATGAGATGGGCGGTAATTGCATATGGTTGTATACAAAGAAATAAATGTGTAGTTCTTTTGTTTTGTTTCGTTAGGGATGAATTTCGTAACAATCTTTACTAAGCAGTCAGCAATAGCATGTCCCTTATGTATCGTATGTGTAGTTATAGTTTGTCTTACGTGCTAACTATCGAGAACGACAGATTAAATGTTGGGATGTTATGCAGTATTATGTCTAGGGATCCGTATTTTGGTTGTGAACTTAAACATGTCTTCTACTATCTACATATCATAATGGAATGAAAATGATAATGTAACTTGAAAATAATAATGCAAGTTGAGAATGTGCTAGGGAACACCACGCTACTTCGAGAATGATAGTATCCCTCTGTCAGGATCGACAGTTTAAGTGTCGGGATGTTGTACATTATTTCTTGACATGAGAATTCATAATTTTTATGCGAACATAACAACCAATAACGTCTGCAAACGATAATGAAAAGAAAATAATAATGTAACTTCAGATTGTACAACGCCATGGTAGGGACATTTAACATACAACTTCAACCACTTCCGGAGGTTTTTACTTTAGTTGTGTTACAGTGGGGTTCGAACATGTGGTCCGGTTATGACCAACTCTACCACATAGAGTGTATTTCCTGAGTCGTGTGGTAGACTCGTATTTTGATCGGCACTAAAATGAAAGTGGTTTTGTCCTATCTACTTTTATTCGTCATCCACATAAACAAACTTTTCCCCATGCGACATGATAAATCTCAAATGATTACTCGTACCTGAAATGTTGGAATTACAAAGGTTAGAATTTTGCACAATAAATATGTCAACATTTAATAATATGAAAGTGAAACTTTCGTATATTTAAATCCATGCAGTAGCAAAAGGTGAAATCAAGGGTTTCAACAATTTTTAAGTGTCGAATTCGACCGTTAAATTGGCTATCCCAACAGTATCTAAATGTCGAGTTCGACAGTTCACATGTCTAACCCGAAGGTTTCAAATGAACTATTTGACAATTGAACTGTGGGAACTGTCGAGAAACTTGAAAACATTTATTTGATACCTTAGAAGAAATTATTCAAAACATTAATGGTGATAATCAATTCTGAACTACAACATAACATCTTCCCAAAAATAAATAACTCAATACTTCATTAAATATGGAATCAATCACATTTTGTAAAGGTTATTGGTACCTTTACCCTTCAAAAATATTTCAAAATCCAAACAAATCAATGAATAATAGTTTCAAAAATTTCACACATTACATTTCATCATGTGGTATTTAACATTCAAAAATAGTAAGCTATAAGATAAAAATATAAACAATTTATAATGGCCAACATCTCAAAACAGATGATGAATCCAATATTAATGTGTTCTTGATCAAGGAATGAAGATGATGGAGAAGAAGTTAGGGTTTGTTAATGGTAAGAAGATATGTGTTTATGTTAACTTTCAAATTCTTTTCTCTTATTTTTAACAAAATTCATATTACTCAGTATAATATGCATATATGCAATGTTTATAATATATAAATTAAATCATCACATCATAACATTAATGTCATTCAAATCAAGCATTAAATGCTCCTAAAAAGGTGTCACTAGGGGTAATTTGGATATTTCATACCAAAAAGTGACATTTTTGAACATAAAAAGTGAAAATGACAAAATTTTGAAAATTTTTAAATTTAGTGACATTTATGAAAATTCCCCTTTAATAATTTTGGCAAAAATGTCTTTTGAACTTTTTTGTCCCCCTGAAAAATTTAAATCTCAAGTGTGTCTTTAATTAATGTTGATTTGACAAGATAAAAAAAGTCATAAAAAAATAGTAGATAAACATCATACCAAAGCCACACCCTACCCTAACCCCTACCTTTTAAACCAAACCCTAATCCCTAAAATCGTTTCATTTCTTCTTCCCAATAATCTAAGAAAATGATTTTCCCCAATTTGTGAAGGCAACTAAACAAACTCAACAAGGCGATTCTTCCCAATTTTTCAACGAATGGAAGAGTGATAATGCTTCTTGCTGCAGTGAGCACATTTTGTTTTTCGTACTAACTTGGATTTCTATCTCTACTATGTAGGAGAAATGCGAAATGGAGGGCACCAAGAACAACTATAATTCCAAATTTAAATCTCCCAATGGGTAGTTATGAAGTTAAAAATCGATAACTATTAAATGATACTCTCAATAAGCATGCTTTGGAACTACATTCTTTATTTACACTATAGAACAAAACATGTGCCAATTTAGGTTTATTTGTTATAACAAAACAATTTTCTTTTATATGGATATACTTTTCTTGAATTTAATTCAAGATTGTTTACAGTATAAACTCTGAAGTATGCAGATACAATTTGTTTCGTAGATGATTAGAGTCTAAAGTATGCTAATTAAAGTGTTGTTGATCCTTGAGCTATATAAGTTGAAATATTTCACTTATTTTTTCTCAATGCCATGATTAGATTTAGGATTATAGAGCTATTGAGATAATATCAATTACTAGCAACTTAGTTCCTGGTCTTATGAGAGAATTCATGTTTCGATCTTATGAGTTCTTCTTATGAGAGAACTCATGTTTTGGTCTTGTGAAAGAACTCATATTTCATAACAAGATTATGAAACTTCATTGAATGGGAAGCTATGTGTTGCTTTTGGACTTGTAATCGGTCGTATTATTTTGAAGTTATTTTCATGATTAGTATGTTGAACTTCTTATTTTGTGTTTGTGTAGTTCGTGTTTATGGGTGAAAATACATTTTTATTGTGCAGTAGATTGAATTTTTTTAAGGAAATTTTTACGTAATATGTAAAAAGTCAAAAATCGTAGCTTACAACACGCATGCCGTACTATCTAGACCTACACTTAATAAATGTCGAGATTCGCATTTGAACTGTCGATTTTGATATTTCCTAACTCTTGAGATCGTATTTAATGAGTATGATGGGAAAATATTTTTGATGAAGCATTAAGTATGTTCATCAATGCTCCAATACAAAATGAATAAATCTAGACAAATAATTCATATAATGCTATTTTAAAAAAAGGAATATTCAATATATTTTTTTTTTTTTGTTCCAAACTAAATATGATTTCTCACAAAATTTTACAAAACTAATCAAAATTAATGAATAAAGAATAATTTACAAAGTAATGTGATGTGATTATTTAAATTTCAAAATTACAACTTATAAGATAAATATTCAACTTTGATATTTCAATGATAGATGAGATTAATACTTATATTCTTTAAGGTCATTACGAATTACTGTTTGGGGGTGCATTATTATTATATGGAATTTTGTATTTCTTCAACCTCATGATGTTGTAAGTTTCCATAACCTACCTTTGCGACAAATGAAGGATTTTTGAAAACTTGTATCCCTCACCATGTGAACAGTTGGAAGCTCAGTTTTGAGAAGACGAATGCAAAGAGCAGTTTCCTTATAAATTAATATGAATCAGTTCAAATATTCATATTTGCGTATTTCGGTTGGAGGTATATTTATGTTTAGGACTTTGAACTTCAATTCGATTTCAATGCATGCATCACGAATACAAAGTTTCTCCATCAATCGTAACACAAGTTTTGCTTGGTGATATTACTTAGAACTAAGATTGAATTGATTTTGTTCCTCCGCCACTTCCATTCATCATCTACATGTACAAATTGTCTCACATGCGATACGATGAATATCAGATTATTACTCATAGTAATGATAAGTATTCAGCACAATTAATATATCGAATTTTAATAGCATGCAAGTAGCACCTACGAATAAATTAAGAATGACAGTTTAAATGTCTTTCCTGACATTTACTAAGTATCGAGTTCGACATTTTAACCTATCTGTTAGTAGCAAGAGATTATGAAATATTTTTTTTGGTTAAAAATTCTATTACTCATTGTATATTAGATATAATCAATGATTTTTCTTATACAAGTCAAAACATCAAATTATGACATTAATTAGCATTAAATGCATTCATTAATGAGCAATAAATGTACCAAAAAAATATCTACGATGGTCATTTGGATATTTTACACAAAAAAAGACATTTTTGAGCACCATTTGAAAAAATGGAAAATTTTGTTAAAATTTAGAATTTTATGACATTTATACAAAATTTCTTAAAATTTAATTGTTGATTTTAACTTAAATTTTAATTAATTTTTTTAGTGGAACTAAAGATGGTATGTATTCTTTATACAAAGTTATACTATACTAGGGATTAAATTCTAGATTTTAATATAAATCAAAGTCAAAATTTAATTTTAACCACATATTTTATTGAATTCACAACTTTTCAATCACACATTTTATCGACTTTTTAAAAAAAATCTAAATTTTTTTATTTTAATTCCTACCAAATTAGGATTCTTTTTACACATGATTCTTGGTTTAGTACGATCAACATTTGTCTGTGTCACTTATGAATTTCAAAATCACTTATAGCATTACATTTACGAGCATAATCTTAACCCATATATACAAGGTTGTTAACAATAGTATTTGTTGGTAATAATATTCAATTTTCTAATTATATGCCTTATTGCAATACTCACTAAATATTGATATTTCAGTGTGTCTCACGTCGATTTTTTTTGTTATTTATATTGGATGGGTAAATTCAAGAATTACTGGGTTGGATCATCTATTGGAAATATTACAACAATGGAAAAACAAGGATGAAGATGGAATCACCAAAGAAACGAATTAAATGGCAAGACTTGAACACATTTTAATAACGTTGTCTTCAAACGATATTTACTTCTTCTCTAAATACTTTTAAAGGCTTTCGACAAATAGTTTGAAAGATTAATCAAGCATTTTAAGGAGAACACTTCTTATATGAACAAAATGAAAACTAAAGTTTGATATGTAAAGAAAATTGTAATAATTTCTCAAAGAATGGGTGAATTGAATTATGATTTCTAATTGTTAGGGATGAATACTATTCTTTATTTATAGTTTTTAATCATTCTATCATGAAATGGTTCTAACACTCCCTGAAAAGGTGGAACTTTTCAGTCGAAAGCCATCAGATTTCAAATCTAAAGTCCGGCCTAAAGAATATTTTCAATCCCATGTGACCACATGGTATATTTCCATGCGGTCGCATGGTGCAACCACTTTTGGCTCGAGTGAATTTTAAGAGTCTTATATTTTTTACAATTCATTTCCAATTCATCCCCAGTCTTAGTCCATTTAAGGTCAAACTCTAAATATGATTTTGAACAACAAGAATATAACAATCCTCCACTTGTTCAAAATCAATGTCAATCACATATTCAAAAATCAACATTTATGTATAAGAATTAGATATTTTTTCAATTTGAATCTAACCATAATGTAAATCTCACATTATCGAAATTCCAAATAGGATAAAAACTTTGAACCAGCTATTCCTTGTGACAACGTTGGTGGTATTAATATAATCTTGCACTTATCCTTTTCAATGAACTTTTTAAGAGAGAAATTTTAACTTAAGTTAATAGTGCTGAAACTTATTCACTTATTGAATGACTTGTTATTATCCTTTGAACCTAGATATACTTGTCTAGTATATTTTGGTAGGGTTGCTATCGTTGGTGAATTTTTAATAAAGGAATGTCAGCGCCATCCTTCTCGATGTTGATCTTACTAATCTCTTATAAGAGGTTTAGTCAATGGATCGACAAGTTCTCATTAGACTTAATATATCTAAAAGAAATTATTCCATATTTGATTAATTTTCTCACTTACTCATGTGTTAGACTTATATGTCTAGACTTTTCACTATATACTTCGCTATGTGCTCGTGCTAAAGTGCCTTGACTATCACACAAGATAGGTATAGAAGAAATGACCTTTGCATCAAAAGGAATTTCATAAAGAATATCTTTTAGCCACGTAGCCTCTTTTCTAGTTTCAATCAATGCTACAAGCTCCGATTCCATTGTTGAGTGTGTAATCATGTTTGTTTCTTAGACTTCCACAAAACTGTACATCCTCCAAGAATAAACACTCAACTTGAAGTAGACTTATTTTCTCGCACTCGATATCCAACTAGCTTCGATATATCCTTCTAGGATAGTTGGGAACTTTGTATATTATAATCCAAAATTTTTGGTTTTCTTCAAGTAACCAAGAATCCTCCCTATGGCCTCCAATGTTCCGAACTTGGATTGCTAGTAAACCTACTTAGTTTACTCACAGTAAATGCAACATCCGATCTTGTACGTCGTACCACATACATAAGACTTTCATTTGCACTTGCATATTCAAATTGAGTTAGTTCTCTTCCATTGTTCTTTATTAACTTGATACTTGGATTCAACCGGGTATTTGCCTCTTTAACGCTCAAATCTTTGAATTTACTTGTCTCATCCTCAACATAATGTGATTAGCTTAATTTATAACCCTCACTACCCTTTGTTAACTTTAATATTAATGATAGTATCCACTTGTCCAAAATTCTTCATTTTGAACGTGGAGGATAAAAACCTCTTCGTTTCTTTAATCCCTTCTATGTCATTACTAATGATTAGCATATCATCCACATAAAAAACATACAAATGTAATTATACTATCACGCATTTTAGTATATAAACATTTATCTACTGAATTATGATTAAAATCATTTGACATAATTTTGGAGTCAAAATTTTCCATGCCATTTTTTAGGTACTTATTTTAACCCATATAAGAATTTAACTAATTTGTAGACCTTATGTTTATTTCTTAGTAGAACAAACCCTTCACGGTGTTCTATATAGACCTCCTCTTCGAGATTTCTATTTAGGAATGTCGTCTGACATCCATTTGATGAACATGTAAATTATATATTTATGCTAATGCTATAAGATCCTTATCGAGATTATCCTAGCGACAGGTGCATATGTGTCAAAATAGTATATTCATTCCTTTTGTAGGTATCCTTTTAACTACTAATCTAGCTTTACAGATATTGAGTGTACCATCGAAATTATATTTTCTTTTAAACACTCATTTACTACAAATGAATTTAGACCCTTTTGGTAAATCAACAATTTCCCAAGTGTTGTTTGATATAATAGAACTCATTTCATCATTTATTGCATTTTTCCAATATATGCAATATCTAGAAAACATTGCTTTTTTATAAGTCCCAGAATCACTTTCAACTTGGAGAACAAAATGAATTGTTCTTACAACATCATTCATATCTCCCTCTACGAAGTAGAGAGAAATAAGTTGGGGATATATTTCATTTGATCTTAGGCTTTTTTCTTTTCTAACTCTTTTGCTTATTCGAAGTTCACTTGATAGTTAAACATCTCTAATAGATATATCTCTTGTCATTCTTTAGAAGTCGGAATGTCTACTTGAATTTCATTTTGAAAATTTCTTATTGGCAATGCATTCTTGAAAAACTTCACATCTGTTGATTCTATTATAACATTTGACTCTAAGTTTAATAACCAATAGACCTTGCTATTTAAGGCATATCCTACAAAGACACATATAATACCTCTAGGGCCTAATTCAGATCTCTTAGGATCCGTGTTTTGGCAATAAGTAAGACACCTTCATATTTTGAAATAATTTATGTTTGGTTTCCTATCTTTCCATATTTCATATGGAGAAATCTTATTCTTGTTCAAATGAATCATATTTACTATAGAACATATACTAAGTAAGGCTTCACTCTATAAACTAAATAATAACTCAGCATTTAATAACATGGCATTAATCGTTTCTAAGAATGGCTTATTTTTTCTTTCTGCTAGACATTTTGTTCAAGTGTATGTGGCATAGAACATTGATGTATTGTACTATTTTGTTCACAAAATACGTTGAATTCAGTTCAGAAGTAGTCTCAACATCTATCACTTCTTAGAGTCTTTATTTTTTTTTTCCTAATTAATTTTCAACTTTAGCTTTATATACTTTAAAGACATTAAAAGTTCATCTTTATATGTTAATAAATATACATAAGTATACCTAGAACAATCATCAATGAATGTAATAAAATATCTACTATTGCCTCTTTTTAGCATGAAATTCAATTCGCAAATATCTGAATGCACAAGTTCAAGTAGATTAGATGATCTTTCTACGCTATGAAATGTCTTTTTAATCATCTTAGATTTAATGCAAGTTTCACCCCTTTTCTAAGTATCGACTTTACATGATATTATTTCACATTTAACCATTCTTTTCATAGTGCTAATACCTATGTGTGTTAATCTATCATGTCATATATTAAATGAATCAATCATATAAGCAAAAGAATTATTTTATTAGAATCATCCTCAATAGTACATAGTTTGACTTTCACTCGAATGTCCTTTATCAACAAAATACCAATTTTGGATTAATACAAGTTTTTCCGACTCAAATATAGATTTAATTCCCTATTTTTCCCAAAAGAACCCCACTTGCTAAATTTCTATTCATTTTTGGTACATGAAGAACAATGGTCAAGGTAATCTTCCATCCTAAATTGAAGATGATTTTAACGTTCCCTTTGCCAATCATTTTAGATTGGTCCTTCATTTCCCATTTGAATCTCTTGTCCATCAACAATGTCAATACGAGTTTTGAAAAATGAATTATCATAACAAACATGGATTGTTGCGCTGGTGTCATACCACGAACCCAAAACATTGCTTTGGATTGTATTGATTTCGCTCACCGTAGCGATAATATCTTCAACAGAGTTAACATTTTCCTCCTTATTTTGTTGCTTTTTATGCTTGCAATATCTTGTATAGTGTCCCGATTTTTCACAAGCATAGCAAGGCCCCTTAGACTTGGTTTTGAACTTCCCTTGATCATTTTTAGGACCAAGAGGCTTCCTTTTCTTTTTGTATTTGTTGGAGCGATCCACATTGTCCACAACATTGACTTTTGAAAAGTCATCATGAGAACTTTCAGTCTTATCTCATGATTTTGATTCTTCCTCTGTATGAAGATGTTTTTGCATATGTTCCAAAGGAAAATCTTTGAAATTGTGAATAATCTTCTTCCTATAACATTTCCAAGCTGGAGGCAATTTAGCAACAATTGCTCTTACTTAAAATGATTTGGGAAGTTCAATCTTCATCGCTTTCAATTTATTGACAATGATTTGAAGTTCATGTACTTGAGGTAATAAATGAATGTTATCAAGCATTTTAAAGTCAAAGTATTTAGAAATTAAAAATTTCATGGTACCTTCATCCTCGACCTTATATTTGTTTTCAAGTGCATCCTAGATTTCCTTTTGCCGAAGTGGAGTTGTGTAAAGATCATACAAGCGATCGGAAAGAGCATTAAGAATGTGACCACGACAAATCAATTCGTCATCTTGTCTTTTCTTTCTCTCGGTCCGTACTTCTTTAGAATCTTTATCAGATGCTTCAACAATTGGTTCCAATCTTTGATCAAACACGTAAATGATCTTTAACATCGTTAGGAAGAATTTGAGTTTGTCTTGTCACCGGGTGAAGTTGGTTCCATCGAACCTATCCAAACATACAAAATCTTGGTTCATCAATCTGATAGTTACAAGCGATTAAGTCTCCATCGCAATAGACACTATCATTTGCGATTATTGGAAATATTATAACAATGGAGAAACAAGGATGAAGATAGAATCACCAAAGAAGCGAATTAAATGGCAAGACTTGAACATGTTTTAAGAACGTTGTTCCCAAACTATATTTACCTCTTCTATAAATGTTTTTATGGGTTTTTGCCCAATAGTTTGAAGGATTAATAAACTCTTTTAAGGAGAACACTAAAGTACAAGTGTTCTTCCTATGTGAACAAAATAAAAACTGAGTTTGAATATGTAAAGGAAATTGTAATAATCTCTCAAAGATTGGATGAATTGAATTATGATTTCTAATTTGTTAGTCATGAATACTATTATCTATTTATAGTTTTCAATCATCCCATCACGAAATGGTTTCAACCCTCCATGAAACAGTGGAACTTTTTGGCCAAAAGCAACCAGATTTCAAATCTGAATCAGCCTAACATTTATTTCCAATGCCCATGCGGCCACAAAAGCTATTTCCATGCGGTCGCATGGTGTAACCACTTTTGGCTCTAAGAGCCTTATGCAACCACGAGATTCATTTGCCCACAACTCCCCCTATTTTTTGTTTTTACAATTCATTTCCAATTCATCCACACACTAGGTCCCCCAACTCCAAACATGATTTCAAACAACAAGAATATAGCATCATCTATCCAAAAACGAAGTGGGAGTCTGCACAGCCCATTTGATCATCTTCTTCTACTTGGACGGAGAAATATTGGTGCTGGAAGTTGGAATATGTATGTTAATTAAGATACAAATGCTACAGAGAAGCGAAGCTGTAACCATGATATATGCTCTTGAATGCATTTCACAAGATGCCACTCAACTCATGATCCAGAATTGCACAAAAACCAACCCACCAGAGGAAAATCCTTAACTGCAATATTATAAAGAGAAGAGGGGTCTGTTTAGACCTATATGTGCACAGTGCAAGAAGAAGAAAAAAAAATACACCATCTGTTCGACGAAATGCCTGAAAGATACATGTTTTCATCGGTTACAATTCAAGGTTGTATATATGTTAAAGCGGTTAAATCATTTGTACGGTTATAAACAGGGCGAGTAACGAGCTTTATTCATTTTTCTTTACCACAATTTTGAAAAATGAATTTTTTTAGTGCATTCGCGCTTATTTTTGGAGTGGTAAGTTGCTTAATCCATGTTGGATCTTTGTTGGCCTTTATACTTCTTGCGCTGTTTCATTTGATGTATATCCGTTTGTTGTTAATTCAAAAGCCATCGATCATGAGTGAATCTTGTTTAAATGCTGGATTAGAGGATAGGTTTTGGCCTTCACCCAAATCTTATTAGAATATAAATATCAAAGTATATGTTTTGTGAGTCCTTAGATCTAACCTCTTCTATAACACTGCTTACAATTTGTGTTGCTGTGCAAAACTTTACAGATTTTGCATGCAAGAACGAGGATTTTACTTTTAACTGGGAAAATGAGGTGTTCAAGACCACAAATTGCTCAGGTTTGATTCTGTAATCTTATGGCATCGCATATGGATATTTCTTCTTAAGATGTTTGTGTCAACATCTATTTGTTATTTTAACTATCGGCGAATTCTTTCATAGGTTCTAAATGCTTAATATTCTTGTTCTTAAAAGCACTGATCTATTTATACTGTGAATTATATAGACACTTTCTAACTCAAAAACATTGCTAAATGATCAAAACTCTCCAGCCAAATGTGTGATACGTGTTTTAATGTGTTTACACTTGCAAACTGATGCCCACGGTATGCTATAATTGTAGAGTAATACTTCAAGGCCATGATATGACCCTCGATTTTCGACGATGAGTATGTAGAAGAAAGAGGTTTGGAAGAATGAGAGACAAAGAGGGGCTAATGTCTGAAGTGTTATTGGCACAAGTCATCTACATAGGTCAAAGCTCCTGAGATGCACATTTCTTAAAAAGAAAAATTAACTTAAATATGCACGAGTCTCCATAAATGTTTTATTCATACAATCTAACAAATGTTTTGGGATCAAACTAAAATATTCTGTTGTCAGAGAGTGTAGTCACGATATGTGAAAATATTTTGCCGGTTGTAAATTATCTGGCTTCTCCAAGGAATGACACTTTTGATAGTGATAGAATTCTGATTTTCTACTGCTGCAATTTGTAAATTATGTACATGAAGTGGGAATTTAAGTTTATTGTTGTGAAATTGCTTTGATGTAAAGAAACAAAAGGAGCAAAATATATATTTCTGTATCAATTAATGGAACACGAATGGAAATACAAGAATTGGCAGAATATCCAAGAAATCATCTGCCCACTCTCCTCTCTCCACTCTCATCTCTCTGAATGCTTGAAATGAATCCCTACCACCCATTTTATTCTTTGGTATCTACCTGGAAATACCCATACTACCATCCCCCTTAACTAATGTTAACAATTTATTCTCTACATCTAAGCACACAACTATGTAAAATCTGCTTGGGGCCTATCAGATAGCTACCTGTTTCTTCTTGAAATTTGAGTGTCGAGGGTGAAACAGGATTTGAAATGAGGCATAGAGCGATATGGCTTCTAAAATCACCAAAACAAAACCTTTTGTTAGGAGCGTGTACTTCTGTGAGTGAGAGAGAGGAATGGATAGAGGTGGCCTTCTTGTGTGATAAAAAGGGAATAAATAATTGAGAATACACAATAAAGCATAGCACTTGCAGAAATTTTGCTTAATAAATCACGCCGAGGTCCTGGCTACGAAGGCATTCTAGAAAACTAACATAACATAACTAAATAGCATGACTAAAACTTCCTCTAGTTGAAGTGGAGCTCTAGAAACGACATGATGAATCAAGTTTTTTTTTTTTTTTTTTAATAGTTCCAAACATACATGGCATAACTAAAACTCCCTCTAGTTTAAGCGGAGCTCTAGAAAAGACATGATGAATCAAGGTTTTTTTCATGTTTTTTCTCCCTTTCTTTATTTTCTTTAGTCTAATTTGGGAAGGGCTTCTTAAAGGAATTGCCAAAGAAACATACTCATGGATTCTGAACCTGTATGAAGCTAAATCCTGTATTTGTTCAATATGTGTTTTGATGCTGCTGACACTAAAGCAACTAGAACGGTCTTATAAGATAAACAAGAAGTGTCGATATTCTATTCTCTGCAATGGGGTACAAAAATATTTCATTATAATATGGATATTTGCTACTGGTTTCATTTTTTCCATGTATTTGAAATTAAGGTTATGCTGAAAGCCCTCTAATTTAAACGTTATCTACAATGTAAACTAAGAAGTCATCCTCCTAATCAAACCAAGTAATAATCAACTTTTGATTTTTAGCTTTCTTTGTCCCTGCAGATATGTTTACTGATGAAGTGGTAGAGAAAAAATTTGCTGCCAATTCTTTATGTTTAGTGAACTTCCTGATGTGGATTAATGTTCTTAAGGCAATTAGAGGCTGACCATTGTAAACCATTTTTATTAGTAATCTAGCTAATTACCGTACACCTCAGAGTGTAGCCTTATAAGTAGCTTGTTTTTACCTTTATAATTTCCTTGGTATAAGCATTGCTATATATTAATTATATTTTGCGATCACATTGCTAGCATGCTCAAAAAAAATTGCGCACTCATTCTGGTCCAAAATGGCATCAATCGTCAAGAATTGAAATGCTGAAAAAAGCTTAAATGCAGAGTATAACCAAGATTCCTTGAGTTTATGATGGTTTAACTGGATGAAAAGGCTAATCCCAACCATTACTAGTGACAAGTATTCATACTTCATTTTCGTTTGGTCAATTCTCATTGTTGACGTAAATAATGGTAAATGGATGTCTTACGTCTATTATCAGGAAATATTTGAAGTTCAAATCTTGTATGGTTAGGATTGGTTAATGCATGATAAAGAATCTTATGGTCGGAATCTAAGATATATTATCTCGAGACTGTTAGTCCAACTAGCTAATGTTTGGTTTACTGTGGTGGAACATGGAATAAAAGTGAGATTCTATATTTCCAGAATGAGCTATCTCATTTTTCCAAAAGAATAAGCATCACCTTGAACAAAATAGAACAAGTCCATTTATCAATTTTACCTCTTACTATTCAGTGTTCACAGTCCTTCCATAATGAATGAATTTTATTTACCTAAAAACTAAATTTCACCATGTCACCTTCTCCTCTTCACAATCTGAGTAGCTGCAACTACAAGAACGAAGGAATACCTTTTTTTCTAGAGTCTTATTTTTTATTTGATTATTTCTATTTCTACCTTATAGTACAGTATTTGGGTTTTTTTGACAAAGCTATGAAACCAAAAATTTATGTGCATCTGTGTTGATGAAGTGGGACTGGTGGTAGTGGAGGTGGATATGTAGACGTCGTGGAGGGTTGATGTTTTATAGTGGAGACCAGGGCCGCAGGGGTTTTTACTGGGAAGCAAGGGAAGGGGAAGGGTATTGGTAGTGTGCAAGTGCTAGGAGGGTGAAGGGTTGCGGTTTAGGTTAACGTCTTGACGATATGGTGGGTGTTGGTTGAAAGGTGGCAGCGACAGAGGGTGGTGGCAAAAGGGAGGAGGGGGTTGGATTACTTTGTTGTGCAGGGAGGGAAGGGATTCCTACACCACTTTTGATCCCAAGTTTAGGGGCTTATTAGCATTCCGTGTCTTAATTTAAATCGTGTCTAGTGTCTTAGAAATTTGAGTGAAAGCAACACCTTATCGTTGTTACTTGAAATATAATTTACATTTATAGTCATGCTGTAGAAGGGAATTGAAAGACCAACTATATGTTTCCTGGCTACCATTGTAATAGATGTTAATCTTTGTTATTTGATTTTCTTTTCGAAATGTAAACAAAAGAATGGAGATTTGGTATCTATTGTAAACTTTCACTTTTCCAAACCATTAGCAAATTTTTATAGTCATCCTAGGCACCATTTAATTATTGTTAGTGACTGCTAAAATTATTCTCCTCACCTCCACCTCCACCAAAACCCCTCTGATTACTTGAGGAGGACAAACTTTTACCATCAAAATTAAACCCATATCTCGTGCTCAAATTGAACATAGATACGGTTTGGTCTCTATCCTCCAAATCAGCTGGTTGGACATTTTTGTTCCTCTGGTATTTGAGGAGCTAATTATTTATTTATTTATTCAGAATAGCTGTATTTTGGAGTGAAAGGATGTGAATGCAAATTAGATATAATGCAATTGTTTGATCTTTTGAACTGATACTGTGTTTATCCATTAGATAGGTTAACATTTTACAAATTAAAGAAGTCTAAAGAGTTTGTTCTGATTTTAACCAGTGCTATTTTTATTCAGATTAGTTCTTCTTGATTCAAATGATAATTGCATGAGTAGCACATTTCAAGTTTACTTTTCTGCACTGTTTGTATAAACAAGCAGCTCGATTCTAACCTTTCCTTGCTCGATTGTAGGTTACTCACGATGAGGTTTTACACAGCGCATCTTGCTGGCGACGAGTAATTTCCCTCAGGTGTCTTACAAATGTGGTAATTCAGATTTTCTTCCTTGTATGCTCCAAGGTGAAAAGTTGGAATTGGGGCAAACCGTGAAACTTTTTCAGTTGAAGTTCAAGCTTCCAATTCCCTATTGTCCTATATCTGCTACCATCTATGGACTGAAAATGTAAATAAAAGAAAAAAAAAAAAAAGGGTCTAGTTGTCCTCTTTCTTCATTTTAAGGGTTCATTTGATTGCAAGGGTGGAAAATAGGTGAAAAGAAAATAAATTTCAGAGAAAGTAATTGCCTAGAAATTGCTTTGCATGGAATTGATAATTAAGCGTGTTTGATTGTTATAATTTTCCACTCGAAAAATTTTTAAATTTTGTGTTCGTTTGACTTTGTTTTACATGAAAATTGTCCATTAAAGTAATAATATTTTCCACAATTGATTATAAAATTTGTTTCCATCGCCAATAAGTTAAAAAAAAAAAAAAGAGAGAGAGAGAATTATTTCCTAAAAAATCATTTTTTTAATCAAAGCTTAATATTCGCTTAACATTGTTTTACATGGAAAATGTATTAAAGTGAATTTTTTTTTTTTTACAATTGATTATGAAATTTGTTTCCATTACCAAAAAAATAAAAACTTGAAATTCAATTTTCTCACCAAAAAGGTGGGAAAACCATTTCATGAATTACATGGAAAAGGGGCGCATGAGGTAGTGTGGAAGAAATTATTTGGGTGACCAAATTTTGTACATCAAACACCACCTTTTGTGGAAGTTGGAATTTCATTTCCATTTTCCTAGGCAAATTTGGTGTATCAAACACTACCTAAATATTATAATTTTCTCCCAATTTTAGATGCTTGTTTGGAGAGCGTTTACAACGATATAAATTATAAACGGATAAAACTAGTGATGAATATGTGGATAATACTTGAGGACTTCATGAAATGCTTAAATAAAAAAATAATTTGACCGATTACAAATAGTTTTTAAACATAAACCAAACATGGTCTAGATGTCAAAATAAAAGCAGGACGAGATGTTGAAAAGCTTTTCAAATGGGTGGAATACCATTTACTGGAAATGACTAATCAAGACGAAGACGTGACTTAACCATGACAAACACATTTTTTTTCTTTTTTTCTTTTTTCAGGATTTTCAAATCGTAAAATCTGAAAAAAAAATTATTATAACAACGAAAAGAATCTTGGACCCACTACGGCCCGGAACAAAACCAAAAAGGGAATTTATTTATAAATTTTGTTCTACGTACATTTTTATTGATATTTCATGACGTGACAGAAAATCTGACCATTTATTTGAATTACTATTATTCGAATCAATGATTAGTTTTTTTACTTATTATAAGCAGCTTAATTCTTTATCTAATAAACTTGAATTCTGTTAATTAGAATAATAATTGTAATTAAAGGTGATTATTCAAATAGTGATAATGAAGATTAGATTAGTAAACGAACGTAATGATGGTTTAAATAGAAATTATTGTAATTAGATGTAGTGGTACGTGTGTGTTTATGTAGAGAGAGAGAGAGAGTGGGGCCCCAGAGGCGAGCCCCCCATGAAGTCCGGCTTTGCACGCGTTGTCAGTAAATGGAGCCCACAATCAGAATCAGGTAAGCCCACGCCACGCACGTCCATGCAACCAAGCGTGGAATTTTATGGCCCCTGCATTGTCGGGA
>CAIGRB010005920.1:0-32611 GCA_903798255.1 Fraxinus quadrangulata | reverse complement strand
GCATACAAAAACTCTCAATCATTGTATAAAGCATAAAATATTGAATTACACACTTTTCGTGGGATTGACCCTTACTTCCACTACTACATTAGTTTTAGAGGTTAAGGTATTACTTTTGGGTGTCTGCGACAGCACTCACCAAATTTTGGCACCGTTGTCGGGAAGTGGTGCTAATTTATTTTTGTGCTTGTTTAGATGTTTATTTTATTTTTGAAAATAAAAAAAAATCATAATTTTCTAGGTTTTTAGGCAATTTATTGTTTTTAGAAATTTAGCATAAAATTTTATTTGTTTTTCTTACTCTATCTTCTTTTTAATTTGTTTTTAATTTGTTCTATTTGCTAATGTTCGCAACTCGATCTTCTAATCAAAGTGAATTGCAGTACGATTCGAAATTAGAAAGAACTTTGCGCAGGTTAATGAGTGGCAATCGGTGGAATTTCAAAGTGACCAATTTTGACCCCGAGACCTTATTCCCTGGTAATTTTGAATCAAATGAAGAGGAAGTCATGGCTGAGGACAATCGAACTTTGAAGGAGCTTGCAGCCCCTAACATAAATCAACTTATTTTTAAAAATTTTCTAATTTTTTTACAGTTCTTTTAAATTAAAACTTAAATGTTGATTTATATTTAAAATTTATCTTTTTGTTGGAATGTTTTTTAAAAAGTATGAAGTTTTTATAAAATATGTTTTAAATGTTTAATATGAAATATTTTTAATTATTAAATGATTTTTTATTGATTAAAAATTAAAATAAAAAATGTATTTTTACGCATATGCCTCGCCTAAACTCACTTAGCCTTAACTTGACCTCAACGTATTGCCACGCATTACGTCTTTTAGAATACTATAAAAAAGACTAGCCTATATTGCTAAAAACCTCCCCAATCCAACATCGGTTACAATTCAACCCCAACACGAGAAGTGTATATAAGAAGGGCATATCGCTATCATGTGAGATTCATCTTTTGGGCTATATAAAGCTTGGGCTTAGTTATGAAAGTTCTTAAAACTTTGATTAACACCATTTGGGCCTTAAGCTTGGGCCTAATGAAGGAAGTTTTGAAGTTTTTGATTGGAAAAAAATATAAGTTTAAACCTTTGAAACCGGTTGTGGGTGGATTGGTTTTTATGGTTACACCGCTATTTGGTAGGTTTTTGTCTGGTTTTTTAATATTCGGTTTTTAGGTATAAATCGAACCGATTTTTTTAACAGTTCATGATTTTTTCGGTTGAATTGGTTGGGTCGGTCCAATTTTGAATTGAATTAAACTAGTGTGAATGTGGATATTGTGATTTATAATTTTATCTATTGATTACCTTTATTTTATAAATCAAGATTCTTTACTTATTGTAGTGTTTGTTCGGTCAAGTTCTTTTTAATTAAAAAATTTATCTCTAACAAATTAAAATTAATCATATTTAACTAAATCAATTCATCATATCTCTATATGAAACTAAATAAGCTTTAGTTAAAACCATTTAATCTCTAAAAACATATGTAACAACTGCAAAAACTATAAAAACACCTCTTTACTGTTTTATCATAATTATCAAATTTATTATATGGTTTAAATATATAACTTACCTCTCGATTTGTTACAAATTCATATAATTAGTGATCAATTAATTCAAATACCCTTACTTTTTTTTAAAAAAAAAAAGTGACATATGCCACATTTTTAAGAATCTAAGTTTTGTAACTATTAAAAGAGATTAAATTATTATTGTTATAATATGAAAGAATTGGTGTATCCTTATATTCATAATAAGCAAAATTTGGCAATAATTTTATGAAATTCGAAGTGGCACTTCTTTAAGGAGCTAAAGTATAGTGCTGATTAAAAGTATCATGTGCATTTAAACCAATATTCCTGTGGTATGATTAACTATCAATCCTATAAAAGAGAAATGAAAAACTATTAAACGAAAAGTGACATAAATTCGAAAAAGTGATAAAAACTCAAAAAAGTGACGAAATAAATTTTTGAACTTTTTGCGGATTTTGGAGTTTGGGCATAAGTAATACAATTTTTATTTTTTAATTCTAATCAGTTTTAAAGGTATAAATAAATCTAATAGTTTATTTTTTGAAGATAGTGGACCTAAATCCTCCATATTATTTGAGGCTCAAGGAAGATTTTTATTTTTATTTTTTTCAAATTCCTTTAATATTTATTTTTGGTTTATTTTTTGAAAGTAAATTTATTTTTTCAATGCTTTTTTTTGGAGAACGTTGTAATCATTAGTACCAGTTCAATGCTAGAGTAGAAAAGTGAAAGTAAAATCAAATATCGGGCACCATATGTGCAATTTATCCTTTCAATATTATATTAAATTAATTGACAAATTAATCTCTAATTTTTAAATGAGAGAACTTTTGCAATGCAAGTCGAAACAAAAATAGCAAGATAATTACACGATCATTACATAGTTTTAATCGAGGCAATACACCATTATTTAACTAATGTTGGCTCTTAGAGATTGACAAATTTGAGCCTTCATTGTCAACACTATAAAGTCGACCAATTAGAGATTAGCTACTTGATTTATGCAAAATAACAAGAATGAATTAATAAAAAAGGAAAGAGTACCACTATATATTTATGGCAATATTAAATTCACGAGGGGCCCACTTACCATGTGACTCATCTGTAGAGATTCTGTGAAAAATCGTTCTGTATATATGGATTAATTCATATATTTAAGTCTTTTATATTGTTGGTCAACTAAGTAGGGCCTAAACCCCCCATGTGAATCTATAAATTTGAGGAGTGTTCCACAACGGAAGGATCTCCAACGAATATTTACCTTCTCCTACACAAATTCAACAGATAAATTTTAGTCCGAAAGGTTCATCAATGCCAAATCCGAACAATAGATACCCGTTTTTAGAGAGAAAAAAATCTCCAAAGCGACAAGATAAACAATCCATATATATTTTTTGGAAACTTGATAAAATTTACAAACCAAATTCCTTGTATTTGTGGTTGATAATAAAATTAATGATTAATAAAGAAAATATGAAGAGAAACTGAATTGACTTTGGGAATTAGTTAAAGTTGTAGGTGGTAGTTGTTAGGTTTCACGATGTATCTTATCATTTTTCTTGAATACATGTCGTCTTACTTCCATTATTGCATCCAATATATTAGTTACAAGTTCTTTTCTCAACCTTTCATTTCCTTAATTTTTATGATTGTTTCACACTTTTTCCGTAAGTCGCGGTGTGATAGACGAATTGAAATTCAATGGTATACTCTTGCATAGAATTATTTTTAATTGTCATTAAAATATAAACTGCAGCAACAATATTATTAAGACTAAATATTCACACCACAATTTTTAATTACATGGAAGAATCATAATCTTTACACTTTATCGCATTTATGTCTCAAACTTTTTTCATCATATTCTTACTCTAAAATTAACATAAATTGTTCCTAATTATGGTTTTTCTTCAAAAAATTCTTTAACAGAGTAAAATTTTTTGTTTACCAACTGTATTTTTAAATAAGCAAAAAATAAATAATGGAAAAAAATGCAATTAAACATTCGACCTCGTTTTAAAGTACGTTGACAATATTTTTGGATGAAAATAATGGTTAAGGACAATATTTTCTGATTAATAAAATATTAAAAATAAAAATGTGATGAAGGAAAAAAGTTAAAAGACTTTCAATAATTAAAATGTGGTGGAAATATAACCGCCCTATTATTAAAGGAAAACTTTACATTTTATTTATTACTTTGTATCAAGTAAAAAAAAATTAGGAATCGGAAAGGAGAACCTATAACTGATCATGTCCGATTCAATTCTTGATTTTTCAATCGGAATCGAGGTACCCGGCTTTAAAATTGAATTTATTATTTTTTTTTATTTTTAATTTTTATAATTTATTTATTTTGATCCAATTACTTGATGTAATAAGTAACAAGTTTGCAATACTCGGTAATTAGCTAGTTTGCAAAGCTCAAATAGTAAGTGCACTGATCAACTAGATTCATTAATTTGAATATTTAAACTATATTACTTGTGTTTGTAGCCACTTCTGATCATATTTTATGTGTTGCTTGTCTCATAAACACTTCTGAAGCGCCATATCCAGGCATAACCAAAAGTGGATGCTATTATGCTAGATATTAAATGCTATTTGGTGGCATAGTATTAGATTTTAAAAAAAGTGTTGAAATATATATTTGGTGGCATACTTTATTTCTTATATTTAAAATATAATTTATATTGTCTGCTCACGATTTTTTTTTAAAAAAAAAATTTATGGGTAGAAATGAACCCGAATTGACGATTTGAATTTTGGTTTGATTCGAATAATTACTTGAATCCAAATGATTCAATTTGTGAAATATTCGAAGTATAATGAATGGTTCCGGTTAGAAATAACCCGATCCACCCACTTGATGCACATGCCTATCATAGATAGCTTCTTAGTGACAACTGACAACTCTTGGCCCAAGCCCTGGATTCAAGAATCAGACAATGGAATTTTAATGAACCGAAAGAAATTGTAGTGAGTAGTAAATTTTGGAACTTGTAATGGATCAACCAACTCAATCCCATTTCTTAAATAAGATTGGCATCCTGATCTCAAGGATCGGTTGAAGCAAATAGAATTACATAAAAAAAAAAAGGGCAATCCTAAAGAACCTACTACTCTCATAATTAAACTAAGCTTAACTCTCAGCTTCTTAATAGCCCTTCCTTGCATGTGCAAAATTCTATATCAAAAGCATTTTCCGAGAACTTTGATGTACCTACAATTTTCAAAGTCGATATACTTTATCTTGAAGTCACTGCAAGATATTATTTCACTTTGTACATAAAATAGACTTTTCAAAGTGAATTTGCCGAGTTATTAGGCAACAGCTAGGTGGATCTCTCCTTCTCTGACGGGCAAGAATCCTACGTGCTTCTGCAAGTATATGAACAAAAATAAATAAATAAATTATAAAACTGAAATTTTCTGAATATCCTATAAACTTATTATTCTTCTTTGCTTTTGTGAATTTCTAATTCTTGTTCTTGAATTAGATTTATCAGTGTAGAATGTACTTGTGAGATTGTATGGAGT
Source organism: Fraxinus quadrangulata (assembly GCA_903798255.1). Classification (NCBI taxonomy): domain Eukaryota; kingdom Viridiplantae; phylum Streptophyta; class Magnoliopsida; order Lamiales; family Oleaceae; genus Fraxinus; species Fraxinus quadrangulata. The sequence continues at coordinate 27,519 of CAIGRB010005920.1, read as the reverse complement.
GCATATTAAATCCATTAGGGAGGCAGTTTGATAGGTAGAAAGAAAAATTAGTGGTCAAAAAATAAGTGCCTAACTTTCTCTTGTCTTGTACCATAAAGAAAAGGGAAAAAAAATTAAAAATTAAAAGACCTATAGAATTCCTTGATTTTTTTAGCAATTACATTAAAGCTTATCAAAAACAAGAAAAGCGGAAAGAGAGAGCTTTAGATGTTGTTCTCTTTGTATCTCAATTTTGTGTTTTGAATTTTGAATTCATTTTGAGTTTTGTGTTTTGAGTGTCCATTTTGAGATTGTTGAAAATGTGTTCTTTTTGACATTTTGAAAAATTGTTATGAAAACGTCCAAAACGTGTTTTAAAAATTTTGGCTTGATTATAACTGAAAACACTCAAAACAATGTTGTTTTGAATTTTCTTTATAAATTTTTAATTTGTTTTCAAGAATACGTTTTCGAAAATATGAAAAAAAAAATACATTTTCACTGTTTTGTAAAATCGAACACATAAAACAATTTGAAAATGGTAAAGAGAACAGACTCTTAAATTTTTCAATATCAAAAGAGTTTTCGATGAACATACCTAGATTTTTATATTAGTTTAAACGAGCATGCCAACAATACTGTTACGTAGAGTCACAAGAATATAATGAAGTGATCGGAATGTTTCTAAATTGAAGTATCAAGTATATGATCTGGTTGCAATAAAATAAAGTTTGGTTACCTACCTTCAAGTTTCAACCATACGGTGGCCTCGTAATTATTAACCATTAATTGATAGTCACAATATGTACAAGAAAATGCTGATAATTCGAGTGTATCATATCAAAAAAAATTTAATTTTTAATTTTTAATTTTTTTGCAACCACAAATTTTTTGATCTCAATTTTTTGATTTTTAATTTTTTTGCAACCACAAATTTTATCAAAAAATTAATTTTTAGCCAAATCAAACCTGGGCTTGATTTTCTTAGAGAAAAAAAGTCTCTAAAACTATGTTTACGAAAGCAAGAAAGGTGACACAGAATTGTACAAATTAAGACAGAAAATTATTATTGTTCATCACAATTGATGGTGAGTAACCAAATTAACAACTCAATTATTTTATATTAAATATTTTCAAGAGTTGTCCAAGTCCAAATGATTCGATAGGAGTAACCTTGATTTTTCTTGCTTTAACTATAAAACTAGATAATTCAAATCTAGCCAACGTAGCATTGACTATTAAATGGTACAAAAACTGGCTTAGACAATCCTCAATGTGAACAAGTTGAATTTAAGTATAGATATTGTCTGAAATTTGCAAGGAGATAAATCTGAAATGGTCCAAGGCATTTGAATTCATTGGTCGATTTGAGATTTGTGTCCCTATTAGGCTGACTCTCACTCAAATTCTAAAATTTCGTAATATCAACTTAGTATAAGCAATAACAAGATGTCACATAATTTACAAAAGTAAAAGTGCATTTAATAGCCATTTTGTTTTTTGCTACTTGAGTTGATGTAGTGAGGTGTCAAAACGAATCGTGATTCAAGAGCTGTGTATTTTAGTAAACAACCCCCCTCCCCAAAATAAAATTAAAAAAATTGTCAAAGACCATGAAAAAAGGATCATGTCCTAGGAAAAACATACCTCACGAGATTTGAGACCACTTTTAACGATTCCATCATCATTCTTCCATTGGACATGTTGCTTCAATAGTGGACCCTTTTGGACCCTTTTCTGTTCCGCCATGCAGCTGCCGGTGCCGGCGCCGGCGCCATCCACTTTGTTGACCATGTAAAGATTGACTATCTTCTCGGCAATCTCAGAGCCGTTTTTGCTCTCCATCATCAACTTCTCCACTTGGGCCTTGGGAAGTCTCATCTTAAGCCTCATTGCACCATTTTCTTCCGAACTTCTAACCGACTCCTCAAACGCAATGCTATGTGGTTTCATGATCGAGAGATCCGAAACCGATCTTCTCGCCAACATTAGGCTTTCGAGCCGGTCCTTGGCACTCATATGAATGCCCGATCTAACTCTCCTCGCACCCTTTTCTTGTGGGAATTCTGGCAACTCTACTAGAAAATACAACCTCTTCGGCTTCAGCTCTTGTTGCGGCTCCAGTGGCTTTGCTCGAATACCGAAATGCTTAACGGCTTCGGATTCTAACAGAACGTAACCCGGATAGTCCTTCGTTATCTCGCCAGCATTTACTGGTGTCTTGAATTTGATCATTTCACCATTGATTTTCATAACCTTTGCTGTCTTTTTTCCTCCCAAACTGTTGCCCATTTTGTTCTAAGAGACACTACAATATGAGATCTTTAGGCCCTTATTTATGGAGGGTTGAAGGCAAATGGCAAATCTTTTATGGGTATTAGTTGTTGTTTGTCGGGGGTTATGGGTCAAATAAAAGAACTCTAATGTTGAATATTTGCAGCTCCTTTTTGAAACACTGTGGAACTTGTGACCATTTCACTATTAATCTATCTGCTAACTGTGCATCATTCTTTACACATTTTTTTATACTTTTTCACGTGGCAATACATCAATGAACAATTTATAATTCGATTATGTAATTACAATACTTGTAATGTCAACAATAATGTACAAAAAAGAGTGTACAAGTGGCATTGTCCTAATCTATAATAACTAAATTTGTTCCTGTGTAATAATAATTTTATTTCCTTTTTCATGAGGATTAAAATCGGACTTTTAGAAAATTTTAATAAAAGTTGATTAAATGCGTAGTTAAAAAGTTATGAGTCTCATAAAATATGTGATTAAAATTAATTTTTAACTTTGATTTGAATTAAAATTTAGATTTTAATCCCTACAAACTCTTAGTATAACATAATTACGATGTTTGGATTATGCATGGTAACGCAATGTAAAACCTCAATAGTTTATATTAATAATATCTTCAAAATTCGAGACTGTTGTCATATTTTTATTTTGAATAATGCTATTTTTTTAAAAGGACTTACTATAAATTTTACAAATAGATGAGGTGTCGAAGAAAGTGGATAAACTTTTTTTTATTTGATTGATGAAATTTTAACTCAATCATGTCTCATCACATCATTAACTTATGTATGATGCTTGTATGAGCTAACAACCATGCTNTTTTGCTTAATTTTTCAACGAAAATGACTTACGTTAATCACGGCATGGATCCAAGAAATGTGCAAGAAATGCCAAATCCATGTGGGGTTGTCATGATTGTATAAAGTTGTAAAATAATCATATTAAATTAAGTGAAAACCATTTAGCGTTGAAAAGTATGCATTTCTACCAAACTCATAATGTCGTTTCCAGGGTAAATTAAATATGTACTCAGCTTTCATTGAAATCTTAACCTTTGGTTGGTTGCATTTTTTGACAAAAAAAAAAAAAAAACACATTATGGACTTGTTTGGTATTGTTTAAAAGCCAATTAAAATTGAAAATATAATCGTTATTGGATCCTACTCATCTAATAAAACTCAACAATAACAGTTAGTTTTTCAATTTTAATCCGATTTTAATCTCTACGAAACACACCATCTATTGAATAGTGAATTTTTTGGAGAATATGTAGTTAAAAAGTAGAGAAAGTTTTTATTTACATGTAAAATATTTTTATTGTGTGAATATATGGTTGAAAATGAATATGTAGAAGAAAGAGTTTTGAAAGAATATAAGATAAATATGGGCTTAATTTGATAAATGAAATTTAATTTGTCTCGATTGTGTTACTAAACTTCATTCTAGTTTTAGATATATAACTACTTCATGTTTCGTCACACATCATCCTACAAATTGATGAAATTTGCATAGTTGATGTCATATAGTAACTCATTCTACATAATCGATGTGGTACTCTAGAAGTTAAAATTTTAAAATAAGAGTCATATTAAAAGGTAAAATCTCGATTTTTAAAATTTTATTTCAATAGTTTTATGGTGTGGAGTAACAATAAGCTGACACACCATGTAACAATTAAGTCGAAGATCCATTGCTTATTGGTGACAATCAATCAATTTTTGTCAATTTGGGAGAATATTTAAAAGTAGCAAAGTTTAAAATTAAATTGAAATTCAATGATCTAACATAAACTAAATTAAATTTAATAACTCAATTGAGATAAATTAATTTTTTTTAGTCCAGTTGAAATTAAAATTTCAAGTGTCAACAAAAATCATTTTTTTATGTACGAGTAACATTTCTTAGGGAAAAAGAAAAATCTTTATGACATTATATCTCGTCTTGATTGCATAAGCAAAAGTAAGAGGTGGTGGATTAAGATTTGTGTTTATCTTGGAAATGTTTGACCATGACTAGCACAGGTCCATGTTGATGTACGGAACACCAATTAGTAACAGATTTAAGTACTCAAAATGTATGTGTAGTTTGGCAAATAATAGTTCAAGTTGATAAAACTAAAGAATATATTACTCGTCTATTATCAAGTGAGGACAGAGGAAGAGAGCATACTTAAGCGAGCCGATTAATTTTTTTAGATAAAATTTTCTCTTTCTTTTCTGAATTTTTTTCTATGCATCAGCTCAATATAATTTTTTATTTTTTCGGTCACCACTGACTCCGCCCATGATCATGTTCAATATCTGGAGCTTGGCCGAAATTGTACATTCTAATGCAAGTATGAATTTTTCTATTCCTATTTAATGCAAATATAGATGTGTACATTGTGGTATTAGGTGAATTGAGTACAACAAAGATTCATGAATTTTAGCCATATTGATCATTTTATTTATATTTTCAATTTCTAGAGAAAAAGCAAAGGATCCAAAATCTAGATCATCATTGTGTCTTTTTTGTTTAAATTGATCACAAAATAATATAATTTACTTGCAATATTAGTCACCCCATTGAGTCTCATTAGTAATAATTTAACATTATTGGAAAAGTTCGAGTGATTTTATTCGTCAGTGGGCTCTATTTAAACTAGCACCAGAGGAGGTCCTGACTAATTATAATTTTTTTAAATAATATCTTGCTTTAAATAATGTCAAAGAAAATGGAAAAAGAAGAAAAAGTGTAATTCGTAAAAAGAAACATTTTGATGAAAATACCACTGTAAAGGACACACAATAATTTGAAGATTCTTTCATAAGCAATTGTTTTCTTTATATAATAGATCAAACAATTGGATCACTTGATCGAATGTTCGATCAATTCAATTTATATGAAAAAAAATTTGGATTTCTATTTTTTTTAATAAGTTAAACGCATTGGATGACGTTGATTTGAAAGCATATTATGATCATTTTGACATTATTTTAAGACATTTAAATTTATGCAATCTTGATGGCAAAGATTTGCTTCAAGAGTTAAAAATTTTGTGAAATATTTTACTTAAAGAAATAAAGACAATTTTTGATATATTAACTTATTTGAAATTAAAAAAAAAAAAAGACAACTTTTGATATATTGACTTATTTAAAAATATTGGATCGCTCTTCGAATACATTTATTGCTTATAGAGTATTACTGGCAATTAATATTATTGTTGCATCTGCCGAAAGAAATTTTCAAAATTGAAATTATTAAAATTTTATTTACGATTAACAATGTTATAAGAACGATTAAATGACTTAGAGAGCTTGTTTGTCTCCCATTATTGGAAGAAGAATGAAATTTTGAATAGTATTTTTTGGAGAATGTGTGGTTGAAATTTAAAGTAACTTTATTGGTTTGTGTGTAAAATATTTTATTGGGTGAATGTGTGGTGAAGAATCTTACTGTAGCAAACAGAGTTCTAGATTAATGGTAAACAAACATGGGCTTAATTTTGATTTCTATTGAACAATATTTGCTAAAAACAAAAGTTTAATTAGTTTGTTTGTTTCTAGAAATGTGAGAAAGAACATTCTTACATGATTTGTTGTATTTCAAAGTTTACACTTATATTTTTTATTTTAAGGTTTTCTCATATGGAATTGCATGAAAAATTTAGGGCTTGGATGATTCTTTGTTGATGACATAAATTTTGATGAAATGGAAAACAAGGCAAGGAATGGAAGGCAACAAGCTCGACCCATCCATTACCATCCCTATGGCTTGATATGAATTACAAAACAAACAGGTCAAACAAACTGTTTTGGCACACTACGAAGAAAGCGAATAAATTATAATGATGCTTATGAGAATGTTCTTCATTCTCAATCTTGAATCGTGTTTATTTTTTCACACCCTAAAAAATATTGTGTAAAATTATCTGTCAGATAACAACCAAAGAAATGAAGGAGTTCCCCGGGCTACGAACTTGTTAAGGCTATCAAGCCTTGCTAAGCTGCTCTAACAACGAAGTAGCCTTCCTCTTCGCCCTCTCCGTCCCACTTTTGGCAAGCTCTGAAAGAGGTAGTAATGCACCAAGCCTACTCAAACAAGCAACATTTTCAGTATCTCTTTTGCACAAAGAAAGTAAAATAGCAGCCGCATTCTCCTTGTTACGAGGAAGACCCGTTCTCAAAAGATTTATCAATACTGGTATCGTGCTAGCTTTCACGAGGGCAGATTTTGCTTCATGATGGCTTGCAAGAACTGAAAGAATGGTAAGTGCTTCATCGACCATGCAAGTATTTGAATCCGTCAGCATTTTTAAAAGTGCAGTGATAATGCCAGTCCTTATAGCCCTTCCCTTGTTCCCCTGATAAATACACAAATTGAACAATGCTGTTGCAGCATCTTTCTTCCCTCTTGAGCTTCCGTTCTGTAGCAAGTCTACGAGAGCTGGAATAGCCCCTGATGTGCCTATTATTATTTTATTTTCATCTGCAAGGGACAAGCTAAAGAGAGTTGCTGCCGCATTTTCTTTTGCTTCCATGCTTCCACTTCTGAGAACCTGAACAATGGATGGGATGGCATTGGCAAGCATTATGAGTCCCTTGTTATTATCATAAATGGAAAGGTTAAGAACACACGTGACAGCATTGTCTTGGATTTGACCATCCGCAGACGTCAAGAGTTTAACCAGAATGGGAATAGCTCCAGCTTCTGCAAGCAATATTCTATTATCCGTACTTCTTTTGGATAGAGACCGGATCTCAGAAACTGCAGACCTCTGTTCCTCAATGAAACTACTTGAAAGCTTATGAACAATTGCTTCAATGGCTGCTATGTTCTCACTAATATCTTCAAATGATCCGTCACTTCTTCTAATCCTTCCACTCACTAATGCTGTTGGCTGTTCCAAGTTGTGTTTCATACACCACTGAGCTATTAGACTTCTTAAAACATAATTGGGAGTAAGGACTAGATTTTGGAGCTTTTGTTGAGTTTTTGGACATGTTGTATTGCCACAATCTATCCATCTCTGCATATAAGATCTCTCGTACGTCTGCAACGGTAAGGATAAAATACAAGCGTAATGTTGTGAATTATATGTTAAACAATTCTGATTCCATTCCTACATAATAAGACAAAGAAAGACTATGGAAATTGGGAATGTGAACCATACCTGCCCCGTGGCCACAATAACTGGATCCCTCATAATTTCAAGAGATATAGGGCAAAGAAAATCGACAGGAATAACTGGAGAATCTGGCTTCTTTCTCTCCTCAGGACTGTTCCTATTAGAATCATAACTTTTCTCACAATGAACTTCTTGAACAGAAACCTCGGTTGATATGGAGGGCTTCCTTTCGGATTCTGTAAGGATCTCAGCTGATACATGACATTCTGACCCATTACCTTTTAGAATATCTCCCAGTTTTCTTCTAACTTTATGATCAATTTTACCATTATTTTCTAGATGTAGACTTCTGACTGCCATGTTGCCGTTCTGAAGGGGATCAAACTCTTTTTCCAGCAGCTGGGACAATGCCCTAGAGAGTACGTTTGAACCCAAAGGACCACCATATTTTTCAGTGGCTCGCTTCAGCTGGGCTCTGACTAATTCAACCTGGCAAAAAAGGTTAACATTAATCCTGAATCTGATCCAGGCAACAAAACAACGATGTTCCAAAAACCAACCTGTTCCTGTACTTCCTCTGATATGTCAAAATGATCATAAGGTAGGTTAGCTAGCACCTTCTCCAATTTCCACGTCACACATTGAAATTGGAAGGAGATTTTTTTTGCAGCCCCATCCTTGAACCAAGGAACAGACAACTTTGAGAGAGAGACTACATTTCTTAAGTTCAGTGTAGCCATAAAAGAATTCACAGCATAATTATTATTCCAGCAATATACACAATCAGTATTTCAAACACAATTTTATAAAAGTTCAAATATTATGCTTTAAAGGTATTATCCAAGGTTTACAGAAAGGATGTCAACTAACATGTGCATTGCTCATTATAGCACATGGCAGCCATTTCCTGTATAACACTAAGGGTCTGTTTGATTGTAAGAATAGAATTTGAGTGGAAAGAAAATGAATTTCAAGCAATTGAATTGCCTAGAACTTGTTTTATTGGGAATTGACAATTAATTGTGTTTGATTGGTATAATTTTCCACATGAAAAATATTGAAATTTTGAATTTTTTTGATGCTCATTTGGCTTTATTTTCCATTAAAATTGTCAATTACTGGGATAGAATATGTTACAATTGGGGATAAAATTTATTTTCATTGCAAAAATAAATAAATAAAAGGAAAAAGTTGCCTAGAACAAACTTTTCCCACCACACCAAAGTGGTGGAAAAAGTTTTTCCCAAAAAACCAAGAAAAATGACCAAAAAGGAGGTTGGGTGAAAAACCATTTGCCAAGAAATTTTTGCCCATCAAACAAGCAAAAATGTGGAAAATGGAAAACCAATTCCTAGTTCCATGAAAAAAAAATACTATCAAACAGAGCCCAAGTGTTTTCAAGATCAGCAACTGAAAATCGCATATTGAATTCTCAAAATCATCATTTGATAAATTAGGTAACAAGCAACAAATTTTTGGTGTGAAAGACCAGTTTCTTATAGTTCATTTCGTCAGGTACACTTCAACATGATTCTAAACTCCATAACCTTATAAATATTTTACACTCTAATAGATAAAATAGGAAGATCTCAATCAATTCTGAATTAGAAAAAAAGAAAAGAAAAAGAAACAGTTAATTACCTAATTTATTATGTCTCCTACCAAGATTCAACAAAATGGCTAAATGCTTAATCATCCCTCATCAGCTCATGCATATTCACTCAAACACTAAATCAATAAATTGTCTGCAAAATTCAGATCAAATCAGACTGTTTATCCAATTTCGCATTGCTAAAAATTCAAGAATCGTGATTATAAAGTCAAACCGACATCTGTAAAAGTCAATACCCATCCCAAACTAACAATTGTCCAAGAACCAATCGAACCAACAAAAATAACAAGATCCCATATCGGTTCAACAATTTAATCACAAAATGCGGAACACCCACTTGCAGATTCAATTCACGCAGTCACGAAAACTCGAATTCAAGAAACATAAATAGAAAAAGAGACAGTCAGACAGTAATCCATATAAACATATATACTTACAGAGGAAATCTTGGAATTATCGAAGTTGTTAGCTGCAAAAAGGAGCTTTTTCGCAGCCTGGATTGCCAGTTTGAGTTCAGAAATGCAAGAATTGAAAGAAGAAGAGGATCCCATTTCGCCATTGTTATGACTATTCTTCGAGTCTCCAATTTCTTCAAGTAAATGGGTCAAGAGTGAGATTCTGCGAGCCAGGTCCATACAGTTTTTCTTGAAGGAACCAGAAAATCCGGCACCAGATATTCGTACAACGTCGTGTACTAGCCGGAGTGGTGTTGACGTGGCGATGCCGGTGACTCCCATCAAGTCCTTGCCGGCCATTTTGGGGGTGGAGCAGGAGGCTTGTCTATGACGTTTAAATAACTTTATATTGTGACAATGTACAACTTAGGCCATCTTAGAGTCCATTTTGTGTAAAAAATGATTAGTGTAATATTAACTTACTATTAAAAAAAATTTATGATTAAAGGGACAATATTTTGGTAACAAACATGGACAAAATCAAAAGATGAGCACGTCTGGCCATGTTAAAATAGCAAAATAATTTAGGTACTTATTTGAGAAGTAACTTATATTTGAGTTAATTACTCAAAAAATAAACATTTTGATATTATGGGCCATAAAACGTTTTTAATTATATCTAAATGAGGTTAAGATACTAGTAGACATCTGCCATCTTCATTTGTTGTCTCTTGATTGTCCCACTAAAAATTGTTAACATCACTAAATTGGGTCATGCTAAATAGAAAAAGTAATTTAACTACAATTTAGTTAACATTAAACTCTATTAATTCATTACTAAATGAATCAAAATGCATTCCAACTTATTATACAACGTGGCAGTAGAGTTCATTTTAACCTAGGCCGGTTCTAAACCCCGATCATATTACATATTCTATTAGTGTATTCCTCCAGATGTGATGTTAATTATAGTATCCGATGTGTCATATTGATATTTGTTAATAGGAGTTTATGTAGTCAAGTATTTAAGAAACGACATATTTCAACTCGTAAACATATACAATGAAATTGTGTAAAAGCATCCTAAGCTGTGATTAGCCTGTATAAGAGAAGTTGTGGACAGAAGGAAAGAGAAGTTTTTAGGTCAGAATCATGATTTGTGGGTAGGAGGAGAAAGAAAAGTAAGGAAAAGTGGGGGAGAGAAGAAAACAGAGGAATACAGCTGGAAGAAGAATATTGTGAATGGGAATAAATTCGTTTTTTAGTTGTAAATGATATTATTAATTTATCAAGTGGCAATATCACAAAGACTTTAGTTTCTTCTGTTATGGAAATTGTGTAAGTTAAGCAAATGGGAAAGTTTGACATAAGTGGATACCACAATTATTGTCCATATCTTGATGCAAAATTTGTTTCCACTTCAATATTTTGGTTTGAAACTAAGGGTGTCAAAATAGATTGGATCGCCAAACTCTCGTCAACATAATGCCAGCAAGGCCTCAAAGCATATACAACTGCGCTAAATGCAGCTTACATTGAAAGGGTGGTTCTTGGTCTATTAGTGAAAGGGTCGGATTGGTTTGACCATTTCGAGTAGGGGTAAACAATATTCGATTTAAATGGTTTTTGAACTACTTTCAAACTAAACTATTTTAGAAGGTTTGGGAAATTTTTAAAACGAAATAAAACTATTTTATTTTTCGAATAAAATAATTTTTTCTATTTAATTTGGTTTCAAATTACAGTTTTAACGACATAAAAATAGCATCTTTCAAACAAGTTAAATAATAATAAATTGGTCTGAAATTTCACTATAAGACTTAGAATAAAACATTCTAAATATAAATGTTATAATATTAATATATTTGTCTCATTACAAGTTTAAACTAATAAACTAGTATAAGTTCAACCTTAAAATTCAAATTGCAATTTTATTATTTAAATAAGAAAAGTACAAATAATTCAAACTCTTAACGATTATATACATAAAAATATCAAAAAAAGATTTATTTAATTGAACACAAATAAAAATATTTTCAGTACATGTCATTAGTTTTTATTTTATTTCATACATTTTGGACTCAAATTATTATTTGTTTTATTTTAGTTTTGTAACGAGAAAAAATATTATAATAATACTAACTTTAAAATGTATATGTTAGTTGATAATATTGTTATAGTTTTACTTAATTATCAAATTTCATGGATATCATAAAATATTTTTTTCAAAATTTCAAACTAAACGTGTTTTCTAGTTTTCTATTTTGAGAAATAATTTTTCAAATTAACAAATTAAATGCATTTTTAGCAATTTTAAAACATACATTCAAAATAAAAAACTGAAAAATGAACTCAAAATTCAAAATTGAAACCAACTAAGCTCATATTTGTCTCTCATTCTATTAAAATTTTTGTTGTGTACATACTCATTTCCAATAACGCATTCACACAATAAAATATTTTATATGTAAACCCAAAATTTTTTCCCATTTTTAATCACACATTCTCCAAAAATTGATTATTCAAAACAATATTTTTACAAAAAAAAAAAAAAATTGCCATCAAACAAAGGCTAAACATGCCCTAGATTTTTTGGTAGATTTTAATAAGAGTTAATGGAATATATGGTTGAAAAATTGTGAGTTACTTGAAATGTGTAGTTAAAATTAATTATTAATTTAAACTTAAATTTTAATTTAATCTTTTAGCTGAACAAAATAGGAGCTTTAAGTATTGTAATTATAAAAAATTTCGGCACTTTCTAAATCGGAATTGATATGATAAACAGTTTGTAAGAATGTGGATCAAATATGGTGAGAATCTTGTCACAATAATGGTACATGTACACTTCTTACTTTACATTAATTTTGACACTTCCTTTGTTTTTTTGAAAATTATGAGCGAGAAATTGATTTTTTTTATAAAAAAAAAATGTTCAATGGTGTTTTTTCATAAGGTACAATATAAAAGATGATATACATGCATTATAATTGATCTTGTTACCCCATACGTTAATTTGTCAGTTGGGAGACTGTCCTTTAATTTAGTACCATTCACTTTGCACCATCAGATCATTAATGTCGATTTTTATTTCTTTTCGATGAGTTTTCCTTTCATATTTTCACTCGAGAGTCAATCTCGATCATGAAACACACAGCCAACCAAGTTAGGAAGAAGACGAGAATAGAAAAAGAAGAAAAGAAGAGAGAGAAAAGCAAAGGAGACCAAGTCCTGTTTACCGACAATGTTCAATTGGGGGAAAAAACATTTGAGGGCTATTCAATTTTTAATGAAATTGTTGGGTTTTAATTTTTTTCTTGAGCTTGCATATGTAATTAATTGTTTATTATAGATTAGTCGAAATTATACCCATCAGAAAAAAAAAATCAGAAATACTTTGTAATGAATTTTTTTTTTTTTTTCATATTTACTTTAAAAATATAGTAAAATGAAAAAAGAATGAACCACTTCACTCATTCTAGGCAAATCAATTGTGAGTTGAATAGTTGCCACCAAGCACGCTCCTTCCTATTCTTAAATAGATAATCAATTATATGCAATTTCCCCCAATCATGCCCCTTCCCATAGTTTTTCAGTCTAAATACTCTCATCGATCCTCACCCAGATTCACATCTCTACTTTCTGCATCAAAAAATATTACACAATCATTGTTTGATCATCAAAGTGTGATTAGGGTTTATCCGCCAATATATTAACCCTAATCATGCTTATAAAATCAGCACATTCAAAAAAATTGAAGCCTTCCTTTTACAATAATCATTGTTATTTTATGCTTCATCCACAATATGTCAATATTTCAAATTTCATCCACAATATGTCATATTATCAAAGTTGCAGTTATCGAGTCATGTTGTACATAGTTATTCTTGGATTGTGGGTTGCAATATACAACCGTACGTATGAAATTGATCGATAAACATAGCCTTAACACAGAGACGTCCCATAAGCAATGATACAATAATTATGAAATTGAATTTTAATAATATGAAACCCAAAATATTGTGGTAATCGAATGATGTATGAAAAATAATCATTTCCCCTTATGGATTACAATATAAGATCTTCCATCCTAAAAAAAATGAAATAGATTTTACAACTTCCAGATATCCACATGCCAAGATAAAATATAGTAATTATTCATAGGCGAAATGGGAATTTAGAATCTGAATCGAAATATCATATTTACAGACAAAAAAAGCTAAGTCGCAGCTTGGTGAATCGTGAAATCAAAATGACAAAAAATGTGAATCGTGGGTATAGATTTAGTTGTTTTTCGAATTGACATAAAATAATTGTAGCATATTCTTGAACCATGAATCAGATATGACAAGAATTTATGAAACAATTACATTTACAAATTGGAAATACTAAGATTAGATTATTGATTTATGCAGCAGAGACAACTTCTTGATGGCTCGACACTAAAGCAATAATAGAAGGATGATCAGCTCCACAGGAAAATGGGGATATGTTTTGCCAAAAATCATGTTTTTTTGAATTTTGCAATGTATTTTGAAAGGGCGTTAATGTTTGGCGTAATACTAGGGATACTTTAAAATTTCGTCAGTTACAAAGACTACATTGGGGTTAATTATGATATACAGTATTTTCTAAAATATTTCACAAAGTAGTAATTGGATTTTAAAAATCACATGGTAAATACTGAATTTTTATTTTGTAACGAAGTAGATACAAATAATTCTGCAAAGACTACCTTAAGGTTAAGCCCAATTTAAAGTGATTTAATAAAAAATTAAAGTTATTGGGATTTGAATATCTAAATATGGTATGGGTCTAAATATGTGTGGAGATCAGATTCCTTTAAGTTGTACTTAATTATGGGCCGAAATATATATATGAAAAATATATATAGGATTATGGTTCTCAATTCGTACTTGACTTCTCATTCTTTGTGTCATCAAATCAACACAAGAATATCAAAAAAAAAAATGTATCGAGGAGGAAGATCTAAAATCTACAATCAAGAACAATTAATTAAGATCAAGAAGCCGTAAACAAGAACTCGCAATTCAAGATCTAGGATCAAGAAGAAGTAACCAATCTCAAATTTTAATGGATCACGGTACGTTTCGCACCTTCTAATTCTCTTAGTAATTTGACAATAAATTTTTAATTACAACAAGTTGTATCATAACCACTCCATGTTAAACCATTGAGAACCGAGAAAGAATTTTAGGGATGAAATTCGTATTTTGAATTGTTCAATTTTGTGATGTGAATTTTACCCTTAAATCTTGAATTTTGGATTTTTGGGAAAAAAATTCGTAGTTACAGAATTGTTGCTATTTAGTAACTGCTTGTCAAGCGCCAACTTGCCGCTCAAGCGATCAAAACAGTGATTCTGCCACTCGCTAGGTTCCAGTTGGAGCTCATTAGCCGTGAGGCTAGCTCTTAAGCACGAACTTAGCTGCTCGCTTGGATCCAGGATGGCACTCGAGTGGCAATTTTGCCGCTCGACTGGTGCTCGAGATGAGTGTTCATTTAAACAGAATTGAATTTTTAAAAAAATATATATATATCAAATTCAAATTTCGGTATAATTAATTTCTTTCAAATGCCTAATATTTTAAAATATTAGTTAAATTAACATATTACCAAAATGATCTCTCTTGTCTAAATTAATTTATTTGGATATGTGACAATTATAATTTTTTTTTTTTGTTTATGTGAATAATATGTCGGTCCAAAAATAGATTTATTATTTGACATAGGTAATTGCCAATATTTAATTACTATACCAAGAGTACCACTTACAAATTGATCTTTCTGTCCAAAAATTAAATATTAATATTGTGTTCGATCTCTTGTGATGGGGCCACCATTATTTGAATTTATTGATTGTTTAATACGGATTATCATATGAACATATTTCTTTGTTTTTGTTCTCTATTCAGTTAATTAATCTGCTTCTAGCACATTTGTCAATATCAACTCAATTTGTGTGCTTAATGAAACCAATTTTAAGGACTGAAAAGAGAAAGTTTTGATCGTTCTTGGTAGTATGGATCTAGATCTTATGTTAAGGACTGAACAATCCGTTATACTTACGGATAAAAGTTTTGCTTGTTAAAAATGGGACTTTGATAAGTGGGAGCATTTAAACCGTATGAGTCTTATGATCATAAAGCATGGAATTCCAATAACATTCAAGGGTCCTGTGTTTCTGATAAGGTAATTGCTGTCAAGAAATTTCTTCAATAAATTAAAAAACACTTTGTGAAAAGCGATAAGGCCGAAACTAGTACACTTATGGTGAACTTAGTCTCACTAAAGTATAAAAGTAAATGAAATATAAGAGAGTACATCATGGAGATGTCTCATCTTATTTCAAAACTAAAGGTATTAGGGTTTAAGTTGTCTGATGGTTTACTCGTGCATTTTGTTTTAATTTCTCTTCCTACACTATTCAACCAATTTAAGATCAAGTAGAATTGTCAAAAGGAAAAGTAGATTCTTAATGAGCTCATTTCATATTGCGTGCAAGAAGAAGAAAGGCTAAAAAGCAAGAGAAAACTGAAAGTGCTAACTTGTCAAGTACCTCCAAGGACAAGTTCAAGAAAAGAAAGAATAAAGAAGTTGCATCCAGTTCAGTTCAAAAGACATAGCAAAAGCCTAAAAAGGATGAATTATCTAAATGTTACTTTTGTGAAAATTCGAGACACATGAAGAGGGGCTGTACCAAATATCACGCTTGGCATATAAAGAAATGTATGCTTCTCACTTTGATTTGTTCTGAAGTTAATTTAGTTTTAGTATCTAGACATACTTGGTGAATTGATTCCGGTGTCATTATTCATATAAGTGTCTACATATGGCAACCTGAATATCCGAAAGCCAAATGATACTAAAAAAATTATCTTTGTGGATAACGACAAATCAATTAAAGTTGAGGCTATATGGATTTTTAAATTATTATTAAATATTGGTTTTTATTCAGAATTGAAAGATACATTTGTGGTAACGTCTTTTAGACAAAATTTGGTTTCTATTTTGTATTGGACAAATTTGATTATTATTTTTCATTTGGAAATATGAAATTTTTTATTTTTCTTAATTCAAATGTTGTGGATACCGGTTCTTTACCAGTGTATGATAATATATACTTGCTTGAATCTGTTGTTTCATATAATGAAACATTGCATATGAATTTACATGGTATTAAACATAGATTAACTAATGAGAATTTCATTTCGTTATGGTATAAGCGATTAGGTCATATATCTCAAAAGATAATCGAAGAACTTGTGTCAGAAGGAATTCTTGATCCTCCTGATTTTGGGGAAACAAACTAACATAAGGAAATTAGGTGCCATAGGGTTTTGAAGCTCTTAGAACTAATACATATGTATATATATTTGTGGACCATTTCATTCAGCTTTTTAGAATGGTCAACAGTCATTTATTACGTTCATAGATAATTTTTCTCTTTAGACTACCTTTATCTCATTCATAAGAAATCTTAATCATAGAACATATTCAAAGCTTACGAGGCTGAGGTTGAAAATCAACTCAGTAAAAGAATGAAATAAATCAGATCTGATTGTGGTAGTGAATACTATGAAAGATATGATAGATCAGGAGAACAATGTTCAGAGCCTTTTGCTAAATTCCTAAAAGAATGAAAGATTGTCACATTACACCAAGTACCGATATCCCCTAGCATGAATGTTGTTGCTGAAAGACGAAATATAACACTTAAGAACATGATAAGGAGTATGATTAGTCATTCTACATTACAGGAATCTCTCTGGAGAGAAACACTAAAGACTGCAACTTATATTCTCAATAGCGTTACGAGTAAAGCAACTATCAAAACCCCTTATGGGCAACGATTAGGGATTTTATCCTTGAGAAAGAATATATAACTATTCTTTCTGTTGCAATTGACAATAATCAGGATTGGTGACAAATTCCTGTTTCAGATATTGTTCAAGAAATAATTTTGGATTAAGACAATATTCCACAACTCCTTTACTTGTTCAAGAGATTGTTCCAAAAGAACAAACTCAACAACCTCAAGAACAAATGTCTTTAAGAAGATCCAACGGAGGATAACGGCAAATTCATATGAATTTATAGTCTTTCTCTAAGAAAATGAAGATGACATTGTATTGATGGAAGAAGATCCAATCAACTTTCATCAAGTCGTGCAAAGAGATAATTCTCACAAGTGGATTGATACCATGAATGAAGAGATAAAGTCCATTAGTGACAATAACGTTTGGGAATTCATTCCATTGCCTGAAGTTGCGAAGCCTCTTAGTTGTAAATTGATATTTAAAATTAAGAGAGATTCAAAGGGTGATGTGGAGAGATATAAAGTTCATCTTGTTGCAAAAGGCTTTACTCAAAAGGAAGGCATTGAGTTTGAAGAGACTTCCTCTTCGATTTCAACGAAAAACTCTTTCATGACTATTATGTCACTTGTGACACATTTTGATCTTGAGCTATATCAGATAGATGTAAAGACGATATTTCTCAATGATGACATTGACGAGACGATTGAAATAGTTCAACCGAAAAACTTTGTGTCTGGACACTTAAAGAAGATGATTTGCAATTTAAAGAAATACATCTATGGATTTAAGAGGCTTCCCGTCAATGATATGACAAATTTCATTAAGTAATAATCTCGTTTAGTTTTGAGATAAATGCAATTAATGATTGTGTATATCATAAAGTTTAGAGGGAGTAATGACATTTTCCTAGTATTGTACATCAACATACTACTTGCTTGCAATAATATAAGTTTATTGCACGAAATCAAGATATTTCTATTAAAGAATTTTGAGATGAAAGATTTTGCCTCTTATTTATTAGGGATAAAGATACACCGTACTTATGAGATTTGGAATGCAAGGTAAACGTGGTGATACCCATTTTGCCAAGGGAGATAATTTCGGTCTCAATCAATGTCATAAGAATAACCTTGAAGATAAGAAAATACACAAAATTCCCCATGCTTCAGCAGTTGGGAGTTTAATGTGTACTTAGATTTTCACATATCAGGATATAGCATTTATTGTTAGAATGTTAGATAGATATTTAAGTAACTCTGTGATGGATCATTGAAAAAAAACCAAGAAGGTTTATGCGGTATCGATAGAAAATAAAGGATTACATGTTCACATACAGAAAATCAGACCAATTGGAGATTATTGGATATTCTAATTGTAAACACTATGCTAGATGTCGTACTATGAGGTATCCAATCAAACAATGTGGCTACACAATTTTATCACTAGGCTACACATTTTGAATGGAATAGAAAGACAAGTTAAGCTATTTTATGACAATAAATCAATAGTGTTGCATTTAAACAACAACAAGAGTTCGACAAAGTCTAAGTTTATAGATATCAAGTTCCTAGTTGTTAGGTTTCTATAGAACATATTGGAATAAACTCTACAATAGCATATCGATTTAGATGATGTGCTAATTTAGTGGGAGTTTGTATTGGCTGATGTCTATTTAGATACATGTTTTGTATATCGATATTTAGTTTATTTCAATAATAAAGTATTCGGCTCAGTTTTTACATTAAAACTTTTGGTTTGATTCCATTAAAGAACAAGGTAGAACCAGTTGGAAATATGCATATTTAGACCACATTACATGTAATTTTCATGCTGTACATTCATGCTTGATCTATATCATTTGAGAGTGTTGATATATGTGACCATTGATAGATTTAGTTTGATACTTGTAACAAACACCACTTTGATCATATATTGACATAATTAATGGACGAGATTGTTCGGAAATACTTTTGGTTATGACAACAAAAGATTTGACGTCATAAGGTTATGCATATTTATAAGTTAAACATATGTGGCCTAAGTGGGAGATTGTTAGATTTTAATTTGTCATGTGAGCATACATATGTAATTAATTGTGTATTAAATGCTATCTTAAGGTTAACTTCAATTTAAAGTGATATAATAAATAATTTAAAATTGGATTTTGGGCATATATACACACACACACACTCACAATTCAATATCCGGAATCAATAAGCAGTAATCAATCTCAAAGTCCCAGTTGATCAAAGTTTGTTCCACTCCTTTTAATTCTCTTGATAATTTGACAAGGAAGATTTTGACCACAAAGGTTTTGGGTTTTCTATTAAATATATTTATTGTTGCACTAAAAACTTCGGTATTATGTTTCTATCCGTTGTCAACATGATCTAATTGTCAATTTGCAATGGTCGGATCCGTAGTTCCCCATTGTTTCGAAATTGATCTGCTTATAAATGCTCAAAAGCAATTTTTTTTTACTTTTATAATCGGTATCCCAAAACTTCCAAGTAGGCCCTGGCGCTCATACGTTTTGCTCATCAACTCATTTTTATTTAAATCTTTCGTCCAATTTTTACTCGGTGGATCGGGTATCTTGGGGTTGGGGGATTGTCAATTAAAATGGTTGTGGCACTTACTGCATAGGCTATCAAAATTTCCTAGGATATGGTGATGCTACCACTTCAAATGTGGGATTAGATACAAAAGTTTCTAGAGTTGAGAAAAAATAGGTAAGGGTTCGCATTAGGGCTTTAGCATATAAAGTCTCCTGATTTCTATTCTTTAAAAAAAATTATTTTTTCTTAAATATATTTTTAATTAGGGTAAATAGTGCATAACGTTCTTACCTTTTTTTTTGATTTTTGTTTTTTTAATATTATTTTAAACTTTTATTATGGAAAATGTTATTTTCATACTTTTTCTTAATTTTGACCACAAAGGTTTTGGGTTTCCTATTAAATATATTTATTGTTGCACTAAAAACTTCGGTATTATGTTTCTATCCGTTGTCAACATGATCTAATTGTCAATTTGCAATGGTCGGATCTCGTAGTTCCCCGTTGTTTCGAAATTGATCTGCTTATAAATGCTCAAAAGCAATTTTTTTTTTACTTTTATAATCGGTATCCCAAAACTTCCAAGTAGGCCCTGGCGCTCATACGTTTTGCTCATCAACTCATTTTTATTTAAATCTTTCGTCCAATATTTACTCGGTGGATCGGGTATGTTGGGGTTGGGGGATTGTCAATTAAAATGGTTGTGGCTCTTACTGCATAGGCTATCAAAATTTCCTAGGATATGGTGATGCTACCACTTCAAATGTGGGATTAGATACAAAAGTTTCTAGAGTTGAGAAAAAATAGGCAAGGGTTCGCATTAGGGCTTTAGCATATAAAGTCTCCTGATTTCTATTCTTTAAAAAAATTATTTTTTCTTAAATATATTTTTAATTAGGGTAAATAGTGCATAACGTTCTTACCTTTTTTTTTTCTTTTTGTATTTTTACTCTTATTTTCATCTTTTATTATGGAAAATGTTATTTTCATCCATTTTCTTAATTAAATTATGTGAAATAAAGAATATACTCTTCTACTTAAATAAAATAAAATGAAAAAAGAAAGAATTAATTACAATAATAGTCCCAATTTTTTTAAAAAAGTGCAAATAAGTCACAAATAAATTATTAAAAGGGTAATTACAATATAATGTCTTCACTTTTCACTATTATGATGAAAAAGTCACTACTTTTCATTTTTTTGACATTTTTCCCATTTGTTATATCTTTATTTGTGCAAACCATCATTTCTATCCATTTTCTTAATAAAAGCTGTGAAATGACGAATATACCCTTCTATTTAAATAAAAAAAGAAAGAAAAATAAAGAACTAATTGCAACATAGTCCTAAAATTTTTAAAAAGTCCAAACAAGTCACAAATAAATTACTAAATATTAGAAACTATTTTTTTTAAAAAAAAGTGCAAATGAATCCCAAATTTTTTTTTTTAAAAAAAAATTAGAAATTGAAAAAAAATTAATTTTTTATTCTTATTTAAATAGGAATGTATATTTGACATTTCATAGTTTTTATTGAAAAATTGGATAAAAATGATGATTTGAGCAATTAAATGTGTAATTAAGGGTGAAAATATCAAAAATTGAAAGGTATGGACATTTTACACAATAATAGTGAAATATATAGATATTATGTGCTAATTACTCTTTTAATAATTTATTTGGAATTTGTTTGCATTATTTTAAAAAATTTGGAAGTATGGTTGTAATTAATTCTTTCTTTTTCTTCTTGTTTTATTTAAATAAAGATAGAAATAAGGGTGAAAATGTCAAGAAATAAAAGTTAAGAATGTTATCCATAATAATAGTGAAAGGTAAGGATGTGACGTGCTAATACCCTTTTTAATTATGTATTCTTCTAATGAAATAATTTTATATGTAAATTTAATATATATTTATTTATTTTTTAACTACATATTTTTCATAAAAAATATTATTACAAAATTTATTCTTTTAAAAAATGGGACTCAAAACAAACCCAAAAGCTAAACGTGTAGATAAAAAGTTGTTTGAATGTATTTATATAGAAATAAGTGATATATCGGATGATACTTATAAGCCTCGCTAAACATGCAGATAAAAAGTTGTTTGAATGTTTTCATTTTTTCATTGTTAATTTTGGGATTTTGAGAATATGGTTACTAACATTTATCATTCATGCATTTCGGTCCCTTACCTTTAATTTTTGACGGAGAAGTCTTGAATATATTCCTTTAGGTATCAAAATGGTCATTTTGAAAAGATTCCTTCCAATTAAGCCGTTAGTTTGCGCTTGAGTTTAACCTTCTTTATTTCATTTTATTGCAGGGGCAAATTGGACGTAAAAGAGAAAAAAAAATGATAAATTGCTTTCATCTTCTCTCACTCACTCACTCCCACTGCCCACCCTACTTCAACTTTCTTCAATTGGGTCATTGTACTTCAATTTTGTATCATGATTTTTTTTGTTGCATCACTTCTCACATAGTCACGTCATTTTTATGGTCACGTTGGATGACCTTTAGTATTTAATGCATGTTTGATATTACTTTTTAAGTGTTTATAAATGATAAGTCTTACAAAATGTCTAAATCTTTAATATTTAATGTTTGTTTGGTATTTTTGCTTTTAAGTGTTTATAAATGATAAGTGTTAACACAATGTCGAAATAATGAGGAAAAATAATTGATTTTGACTAGCTTCTAAGACTAAGTAGTTATTGGCTTTGCCAAATATTCACTTATGGCCATGACAGCATCTAGCGTTATATAATGAGACGAAGTTGAATGAAGTGATTTAAATTGAGAAAAATTTAAAGTTTAGTGATTTAGTCCCTGTTTGACAATCATTATTTGTGTGAAAAGTAGATTTTTTAAATTTACGTGCACAATATTTTATTATATAAATGTGTGAAAATGAGACGTAGAAAAAAGAGTTTTAAAAATAATGGTTATCAAATAAGGCTAAATTGATACAAAATTAAGGGTTAACTCTCACATAATGCGCGAGGCCTGCGTGTATTTAAAAATTTTGATTATGTGGTCCTCATTTTCACCGTGAATAGTAGGTAAAAGATTCGATACCCAACATTTAAGGGTGCTGCTAGGTTCACACTTAGCAGTTTTTCATTGGCTGATTCTGTGAGTAAATTACTCTTGGAATGCAAAGTGTTCCAATTAGTGTCGCATCGTTCATGATCCATTTACTTTTCTAATACTACACAGATGTCGGAACGCGTAAAATGATTGAAAATTTCAATTTGACTATCAAGAGTCTCCTGCTAACATCGCACTGCCAAAGATTGTGGATAATTTTATTTTCAAATATTTACAAAACATCTGTTAAAAAGCATTTTATTTTATTTTATACTAAGTACTGTAGGAATTAACTTTAGATATAGAAAGATCTCTCATTTAAAGGTGAGTTAAAAGTAGATACCTTCATAAGACTTAGATTTTTTTTTTTTTTTTTAAAGAAAAGAAAAAGGAAATTTTATGGAATTGTCTTTGATTCCGTAATAGAAAGAAAAACTCTTTAATCAAAACATCATTACTAAATGTTTTATCAACTCAAGGAAAATTTCTTCGATATAAAATAAGAAATAATCACTCCAACCTATGAATGTGTTTCGCGTGAAAATCGCTAACAATTAAAAGAAAGTTCAGACGATTATATAAGGAACGACAACCTTTTGAGATAAAGTCCCAACGAGTGGTGTTTTATTTATGAAGATTACAAGTTGTAAGAAGCGAAATGCCTCCAAGAAGTACAAGCACACGAAGTAATTGAAAGTTGACAAGAAAGAAGATAAAGGAAATTGAAATTACATAATTTTCGGTTTGAGAGTGATTTGATTGATCTCTTCTTCTATGTTCTCTTTTCTCTTTTATACTCTTTTGACCGCTTTTCTTTTAAAAATCGCTTGAAACTGCTCGTCGCTCTTTAACTACCCACTTTTCTCCATGATTGATGACTTGTCAAGAAATTACCACTTTAACTGCTGTAATTACTCTCATTATTCAACAGCTTGCAATCGAAATTCTTGGATCGTGGAATGTGATAAGATTGTCCATTAACTACTTCAATAACCGCTACTTTGAATAACAGTCAGAACACTATGCTCGCCCAGATCTGGGCGTCTCGCGGGCTTGAGCGATGATGGGCTCACTCAGATTATGGGCATCTTGCGGGTTTGAACGATGATGAGTTCGCTCAGATTATGGGCATATCGCAGGGTTGAGCGATGATGGACCCTTGCTACATAACTCTATCTTAGGTTTTCATATGGTTTCACTTGAGCCCATCCTTCGAAATTCCTAATTGGGCTTTATTCTTTGGACCGTTTAATTGCGCCTCATTTTTGTATGTCAACAATAACCCCCAATATGACAAAATTAATATCAATTATTAATCCTGTACCATATTCATCATTTACGTTATTATTTTGTTCGACAGTGGGTTTTCTCGAAAGGTGTAATATCACATAACCTATAAACTAAAGTATACGCCACTTCATCACGCCATTATACCCACGTTCTACATCATTGCGCTTATATAAAGATTACCGTTCATCTTCTTGCTTCTCCACTATGAAAGCTTATACTCCCAAAACCTTCGAGAAAAACTTGCAGTAAATGGCGACTTCACAAAGCCCTTCAGACAATTCTCTTAGCTTTGAAGATTTCCAAGAGCTTCTTACGAGGCCATATATAAATTCGGCCTTCCTTTCACGAGCAAACCCTGACCTCCATGAGTTCTACTTGGGCCCATCATTTAATGATGCTAATTCAGTTGGGCAAGCGACGGTGGGCCAACTATTCCTTTGCACTCGAGATCCTCATTACCTGAACCATTTTCCTCTAAAGCCAATCTACGAAAAATGTATTCGTACTTAGCCTAAAACTGATACTACTTTCCGTCTTTGTCATGCATGTATGACACAACATGGCCCTACTAAGACAATTTTTGATCGTGCTGGAATTTCTATTTATTAGAAATCGCTCTTCGTCCCCCGATTTACGATTCTGTGCTTTTTCCAATCGCTTTGAGTTTTTGGTCCTCTGAATATAATATATTTATTTTCCTACTTGGCTCGATGTCTATCACTTTGAGGGATGTTGGAGCCTCGATCAATCTACCGCCTCTGAGCGACACCATTTTTCCTGCCATTTAACCGCTGCCCCAAAATTTGAGAAGAAACTTACTAATTCTTATTCGGGCATGCTAGAACTATTCATGCTAGAACTATATAACAATTCCCCTGCTGAACCTACTATGCTAAACGTGTTGCCTTTCTTCAAGTGTGACTTTGTAAATATGTCCTCTGTGTGCCCAGTGTTAAGCTTTCCATGACTTATTTGCCCATAGCACATGAACTAGCGCGTGGTAGGCGTTTAAACCTTTATTCATTATTCTTAGCCGTCTTTTACAGAGGCACGACTTCCCTTCAATCCCAATTGAGGAATGGCGTATCTCCTACTGGCAGCAGGTCTCTTTGGCTCGCTCAATTGTGGTAGAGAGCGTATTTTCCACAATTTGGTGCTCCATCTGCTCCTCGTTCGGCTAGCTGTTATGGGCTAATCATCAACCAATCGAGCCCTATTAAGATGTCTAGTAGAGAAGTTTTCACGTTCTTTTATAATTTGGATTCCATCTCTACCTTTTTTCCTTTCCCTACTCATTCAATTCCAGCTTATGTACAACCCCCTTCTAGCATAGATGATGTGAACACCCTTTTGCCCATTTGGCTTAATATTTAACTGGGAAAGAGTTGTTCCATGACATCCTTATCGGAACAAATGCTAAAGTAGGGGTTGAGATTTATGCTCCTCAATTCGTCACCCGTCAACTTGGTTTTGGCCAAATAGGGCATGTTCTTCCCTGTTTTTCCAAGAGTCAAACCGAACGATTCCATACCATCAATAAAACAGAGGCATAGGCTATTGAGGCTCATAATATTCTTTTAACCACTGGCTTATCTTTAGCCCATTTTAATCCCACTTTTGTTATCCATCATCTTTTTGAATGATTATGGCCGTTGGTGAAGCGTAGGTTGTTTGTAACTGATGCTAATCGTGCCTTCCATTTGTTGGAGCGGCTAGGGGCTTCTTCCGTTTCTCCTGTTCCTGCCACTCATATATCTATCAAGAATCCCCTTCTTCTCTGAAATCCCCATCTGCTCCAACTGGAACAGCCAAGGGTGTTTCTAGCCGTAAGTGGCTAACTTCAGCTTTGCTAAGTCTGCCCGACGATAATGATGATGATGCTCGTCTTATCGTCAGGAAGAAGGTATTTGAGTCTGATTATTTTACATGTTAATGTTTTACCTGAATGTTTCAGAGGAGCACAACTTCTCCTTCGAGGACTCCGCCTTTGCCTGTCCATGTTCCATCACTTTCCACTAAATCTTCTTCGTCTAAGTCACCTGACAAATGGACTTTATCTAAGGAGAAACCTATAGGCCAGGAGTCTTTGATCGCACAGCCAATTGGAGAACTCCCACTTTCTCAGAGCATTGACCCCCCACGTATTGAACCAAAAGGTAATACATATTTTATTCTCCCCTTGCTCATGTTATTGGCCTTTGACTCACTATCATTTGATTTTTGCAGAGATTCTTGTAGATATGCCCGTTGTGGAAGAGCTTGCTCACTCAAATAAAGGGAAGTCCCCACTAGCGGTTGGACCAACTAGTGATGTGCTCCAACCTTCCAAAGCTCATGATGAGGTAACCTTTGTTTTATCTTTCATCTTTACTCCATTCACTGTAATGAAAATGCTAACTGCTTGCATTTTCCTTTATAGGACGCTGACGCCATTTTGCGCTCCATTCAAGATTTGTTTACTTTTTGGGAACAGGCAAAGGCCAGCGTTACTTCTCGTTCTTCTTCAGCCAGTCGTCCTTCTGCTTCGTCTGCTACATTCTCATAAGAAAATATGAATATTCTCAAGCAAGCAGTGCTTGAATATGTTTCCTTTATGGATAAGGACATCAACAATGACAGCGCTTCTAGCCAAAGAAATATATTCGAACTTTTAAGTGAGAGGATAGCTAAAGCACTTGAGCTTCCTTTGCTTAGAATTTCATCCGATTTGAAACTAACATTGAAGATTATCCACTCAAAGATAAGTTATTTCCTAGCCAGAAGTGTAGAATTAAAAACCAAGAAGGCTCAGTATCTTTGTGCTGTGAATGAAAAAAAGTCTTTGCTTCAAGAGTTTGAGAGGCTAAGAACGATCTAACCGAAATCTCCTCTGACTGTAAGGCCAGGTTGGCCGCCAATAAGCTTACGGCTTCCCAAGAAGTTGAGCGAAGCAAATCTTTGCTTGAGCGTTACTTGAAATTGGAAGTGGATGAGGGGCTTATGACCGAGCTATCTACTGCTTCCTCTGAATATCGTGATGAATGGGAGAAACTTAGAGAACATATGAGCTCTCTTTGGGACAAACTATAGTTACTAACCTTTCTTGTAAGACAATTTAATTTTAAGATAGCAGCCACTATTGGCTAAACTGTAATGACAGTCATTTTCATTAATGGAGCAATTGTTTTAATCACTCGTGCAATGGCTTTTGTATGGATTATGGCTTTTGCATGGATTTTGAAACAACATAATTGATGTTTTCCTTAGTCGTCAATACTTCCCAAAAGTTCAATTATTAACCTTGTGCAATATTCATGCAAATTTCCCCCTTGTGGGATTTTTACACGGAATGAGACT
>CAIGRB010005912.1:0-13290 GCA_903798255.1 Fraxinus quadrangulata | reverse complement strand
TAGGAGCCACCTCTAGAATCCCGCCTGGCAACGGATCCGTAGATGGATCAAGCGCGCAATGAGAACGTCGCGAGTCTAACAGGGGGTGATTGTAATACCCAGACCAGGAAAGCTTAAAAAAAAAAGAGATTTGATAGGTAATACTCATACCAACAAGGTGCACCTTCTTTTTCGGAAGCCCATTGTTAGAAACTCCACAATTAAGCGTGCTTGGCTTGGAGCAATTCTATGATAAGAAGTCTATTGTTAGAAACTCCACAATTAAGCGTGATTGGCTTGGAGCAATTCTATGATGGGTAATTCCCTGGGAAATTTTATCGAGGAGCGTGCGAGTGAGAACAAAGCATACTGAAAAGACACATGTGATACAGTGGGGACAGTACGTCATCGATCTAACGATCGGGACAGCTCGTTAAGTGGAATCCGGGTCGTTACATCACAAAATTTAAATAACAAAAACAAAAACTAACATTGATTAAATGTGTTGAAGATGATGGTGGTGAATAGTGTTGAAGTCGATTTCGTCAGTAAGATTTTTTTTCGTTTTCCTGAATTTTTTTCCTCTTTTTTTGGGGGGATTTTGTTAGTTTTTAAAATAAAATCTGGTTAAAGGCTATTGTGGAAATTGGATTGAGTCAACCGGTCATTGGCCACCATTTCCTCAATGTTGAATAGCAATCCAGGTGTTAACATATCATAAGTTTTATTCAATGAGTCATAACTCTTTGTATTTAATTGAATATGTAATTTAATAGCATTAATACGGTCACCTAAACTGGTGTTAAACATCTGTAATGTTAATTAGCATTACTCACAATAAATGCAAGCGAGCACTCACACACCCAAAACCGTAAGAATTACTTGTGTTAGAAAATGTATGATAAAGAGAATGATATAATATTTGTTGACATGATCTGATTTTATATAAAGGTTGATTGTATTTTAAATCGTCCAATAATATGATACCATGTGACATTATATTAAAAAAATTATGTCAACCATTATGTTTGTATAGCATGATTCAAACCAAAATCATCATTGCTCTATAGATAAACTAAAAGTTCACTTCTATATTTTACTCAGTCGAGCAGAGTCTGTTTGATTTGTCGACGCCAGAAGTTCAACTTGGCTTAAATATCTAACTGTTTTCGATTATTGTAACCCCTGATATTCAGAAACATGTAGATCATATCATATTAAAAATAAATTTAGTAGTCATATTTAGCCAAAACAAGTCATTTTAGTACAGAGACAATTCAAGCATAGAGCTATACAAATAGAATTTCATATGCTTTTTTTTTATCATCTGGCAGTAAAAGGTCCACATACACAGTTTCTATAAAGAAATACTGCATTCTGTTTTTACATTACAAGAACTTGCCAAGAACAGTTTTTCTTGAAGGGGCTTCAGAGCTGTCTAGAGGCCCCGTCTGTCGTCTTGAGAGTGCAAAGAGTTATAGAGTTAACTTGTTTCCTCAATTTCGCATTGTCAACTAAAACGTCTGTCAGCATCTTCCTCAATTCAGCATCTCTTGTCCTCGTTGCGATGGTGCCAGAATTATCTTGTGCAAGAAGCTGTGCCTGTTCATGCCATGAATAGTTATAAAAGTTAAATCAGCATAACTTACAAGGTCTCAATGGCCAATGAAAGGGTATTGGGTAAATCAAGAATTGAAATACAGAGTACAGTGCAAGATTGACAAGCCGCATAATTTATTACTGTGGCTTGACTAATGAACCATCAATGAATTCGATAAATAATATGCTCAGTACACCTTTAAGTGGTTTGAAATTTTCAAACGGTCTGCTTCAATAACATAAAGTCACAATTTTCGTCTTCTATTAAGCAACTGGTGTCTCATCCTACAATGATGGAGGTCAAGTGGCGTTTGTCTTCCACAGTTGTCAGTGGAATCGGATGAAATATGTTAGTTCGCCATGTATGTTCTTGTGTAACATAAAAACGAGATCATAAATTACTTAAATGATCAAGTATATTCTATGAAATTTCATTACTTTTTACCATCAGGCATCAATGGAGTAAGCATGTAATGCAAAACAGCATTTGCATAGAATGGAAGCCTGTTAGCTCTTTACACGTTGAAACAGAATTTTTATGACTACCATGAGATTTCACAGGTAATGAAGTAATAGAAATAGAAAACTTGATGCCAACAGGTGATGACAGCAAAGTTAGTCATAAGAATTACCTCTGCAAGAAGAAGACCAATACGATTATCTGATGTAGCCAACAGATCGACAGCCTCAGATTTAGACGAAGTATCCATTTTCAGTTTATTTTCCTCCTCAGCGAGAAAATTCAGATTGCATTCTTCAAGCCGACTGCGAAGGATGTCACATTCACGCAGCAATTTTGCATTGGCAGCATCTGTATATTCCCATTTTTGCCTTTCCTCCCGTAGTGTCCTCTACGATGAAGCAGAAGCAGAGAATGATCTACTATTTCATGACACAGCATTGAAAGCACTATAATATCAAAACTGAAAGAGGTCGACTGAAAATCAGAGAAATATCTAGACAAGAAGCAAACCATATTATAACTGAATAGCCAGGCAACAATTTATTTTACAGTCTAGATAGATAAATATATGATGGAAAGCTGCGTTTATTCAAGCCATTGACAGCTTCAAACCAATGCTTAACTAAATGAGTTGTAATATCATCAGCATGTAATATTTCCTCAATGTTTTTCATTCGTAAATTATTCTCTCTCTATTTTCTTAATCTACAAAGCACAGAATTAGGATGGTCCTAGAACCAATCTTTAGAATTAGGATGGTCCTGGAACCAATCACCATTAGATTACCCCCGAGTGCAAGTATTCAGTAATAAAAAAATAGAATGTACCTCAAATTCAGTTTTCTCTTTGGCCAATCTGCCAACCTCCTGCTTCAATTCCAATTGAAAACTTCGAAGTGATTTAACCTCCCTGACAAGAAGTTTAACATCTGCTTTTGATTTCAAGTCGGACTCTTCATGATGCTTCAGCAAGCTCTCAAGCTTCTTTTTGGTAATATCTAATTCTTGCCGCAATGCTTCACTCTCTTGAATGATTGAAGTTCTTGTTGACTCAAGATGAATATTTTCGTCCTGAGTATTTTTTTATATATCATCCACTTTTATATAAAGGAGAATTAGACAAAAATACAAGACAAATTCAAACCTGCTCTGCTTTCAACTTCAACTCTATCTCCAAACACTTTCTTCTGAGTTCCTCTGTATCCCACTGCATTTTAGTAAATCTTTCCCTTTCAATTAATATAGCCTGCTCCAGATTTTCTTTGCTACACTGCTTTGTAGATCTCAGTTCAATTTCAAGATCTTTGACCTGCAGGTAAAAACTTTAGCCCATGTCATTACAACTAATTGTCAGAATAAGTCATTGACAATTTCTTTCAAAGACTCGCTCTGACATAATATTAGCAGGGAACATCGTTGACACTCTTAATTAGTAAAAAAAAATATGTAGATGCCACTTTTCATTTCTTGAAGTTCCAATCATATTTTTCTTCAAGGATATACTGAAAACTGAAATTTTTAAATCTAAGAAACTTCATACCTGACTCCATGTAGATGTTGAAGGTTATATATTTGTAATATTAGATAATGTCAAAGAGAGATGTTGACAATGGACTGGTTAAAGAACAAAGACAATTACATAAATGTATTGATTATCACATTTTAATTACAATAGGATTATGATTTCTAATGGGAAGAGATAGATTCAGCCAAGCCGAAATACATGAACTCTAGTCATCAAATGTTGTGTAAACAACAAATTTAAACATATCAGTCTGGTACTGGTAGAAGACAGAGATGAAACAGATTAGTGGGAGTAAGCCCAAATAAGTTTTATCCCTTAGAAAACAACATTATTGCTTCTTAATTGTCATCGTCAAAATAGAAATGTTAAAAAGATATCAGATCCAGTTATAATATTTCTCAGGGCCAATGCTTGTATAAAAAAAAAAACCCCCACCTCTAATAATGCAGCAGATTTTTGTAAAAACAATATGAATTCACTAAGACTTTGTACAAAAACTAATTAAGCATCGTTGAGGATTTCTCAGATTTGGAGTATACCTTTGTTGTGAGATATTGCCGTACAGTAAGCTCTTGATTCAATCTTGTTATAAGATCTTCCATATCTGCCTTTGATGTGGCTAACCGTTGTTGCATAGTAGTTAGAAGCCTGTTCATTTTCTGTTGTTCATCTGTTGGAAGAACAAGTAAAGTCTCATGTGAAAACTGTAAAGCTGAGCTGACAAGCATATCCATGGTTTTGAAAGCTTCAGCACTTCGAGATAGTTCAGATGAAGTACTGCAAATTTGTTGTGCCTCCCACAAATTTAGAGTTTCACCTGGTGTGGGCGAACCTGTGTCATTCTCAGGGCTTTCTCTTGACAAAGAATGGTTAACTATTGTGGGATTTTCAGATCCTGAGGAGAGTTCCATTCCGCACTCATGAAGAGATACTGCTTTTGAAGTATCTCTGTACATCTCATTCCTGTCTATACCACTTTTAACTCTACCATGAAACAATTCGCTATGCAAATCTTTTTCTTGATTCCCTTGCATGAATTCCTTTGAGAGCTTAGCATCATCATTTCCAGATAAGCCTTCTTTTATGGTTGCTTCTGCTGGACTAGCTAAATCATGGTCAGATGTTGCTTTTTCCATGCCAAGTTCAGAGTAATTATCCTTCCAATGCTTAGGTGTCCCGATCTGAGATGTTTCATAAGCATAATCATCGCCACAACTTGATATTATGGCAGATGTGCCCGTAATAGAAGAGACAGTTGAGTGGCTAGAAATCGGATATGATGGAATGTTACTATTGCCAGCCAAATTTACATCTGACTCCTGATGACTAGACTCACAGAATGCTGAAAAGTATCAGAAAGTAAAAGCATATAAAGTGAATAAGTTATAACACAAATTTCTGTTTACAAAACGGCAGACGTTCGTCAGAATAGACATAAATATATTTACACAAATGTACAGGAAGAATTGCGTGAAAACATAGCAGAGAGATACATACACGACCTTGCAGCTTCTTCCAATTCAAGAAAAAATGCTACAGGAGCACTTCTTGACAGATCAATGTCGGAAAGTACTTTCACTATCCAATCCTCCAAAGAACACCTACGCTGAGATGAAACTTACATGAGAATAGTATTGCGACAAGACTAACTGATGACAACTAATAAGCTAAAATAATATTAATAATAATAATGATAATGATAAAAATTAAAAATTAAATCAAATCAAAAATAAATAACTCCAGCAAAAAAATGACAGCACGTCCTAAAAAAAGACAATGATATCAAGCATCAATGGTAAGACAGAGGAGGTAACATCATTCAATCTGTTTACTTGATGATTTGGATACAAATGTTTTATACAAAGTGAAAAAGAAAATCAAGGGCAAAAGTAACACCCAGGAAAGTTCTTTGAGAGATGAAACATATACCATAACTTGAATATATGGGAAAAATACACCATTCATAATATAAGAACCTGATAGAAGATAAACAGATCATATATGTTCATGTTAATTGTATTTGAAGTCTCCAAACCAATAAACTTCTAAATTAACTCTTCCTCACAATTATAAAAAATATACCATAACAAACTAAACCTTGTTAATGAAATAAGGTTTTCAGCCAAAACAAAGTAAAAAATAAATACAAAGATAAGCTCAATGTTTAGAGGAAGTAACTACTTAAATCATTTAGTTTCTATAACAACCAAAAATGATGTTAAAAATATTTTAAATAAGAATTGGAAAGCAGAAAACCAACAAGAAGAGAATCGCATTGACTAAATTCTGAAGAAAATCCAGACCTTATGTTGAAGAAAAATATGATGTGCAAGTACTTGCACATACATTAGCATCCTTAACTATTCTAGACAATGACCTTATCATTATCCCCCTACTCAGTTGCTGCATATTGAAAAGGAATTAAACATTTTGTCTTGTTTTAACTCGAACTTTTGAATGAATTTCTACCACCTTTTCTACTATAATATGCATTACAAATGCGATTATAGAAACTATTCAAGATCCGGGAACATGGGAGTCTCTATTTTTTCCTTTATCAAGACACGCCATTACATAGGAGGACTTGGATGATCAGAATAACTAACACATAAAAAGCAATTATCAGCATTGGTTCAGTTTTCAGAACAGTAAACGTGACCATCATTGTATTTATATACTTTACTCGCCTCTCCAAAAATTTAGAGTAAATTACAAGCCTAAAGAAGAAATAACAGGTCTCAACACATGTTTACAGACTATAGTCCAAAAACTGCTCTATTAGGATAAGCAGTCAAATCTTTAAGGAAACTTTTCATTGACAAATGGTAACATGATCAACCTGATACAAATGCAGTTATGAGGTCTCACTCACGAGTAATTTGCGTTTGAAGAATAAACATGAACTAGCTTTCCACACGAGGAAGTGCTGAATTTTGGTCAAGAAACTACATCTTTTCTTGTCTCGATCTGCATGTATGCTTATATGAATTAACTATTTCTCTTTGAATCAAATAAGAATCCGGAAAACTTAATCCTCGTATACACAGTAGTTGAAATGTATAATAAATATACAAGATATATCATGAATATTATATATATCATCTTAATTTAAAAGGATATTAATGCAGTAGTGCACAGGAAGAAACAAAAAATCCATAGCAAACGTAATCAATTGTTTGTGGATAGGGATAGATAGATTGAGAAACTAATGCTTATACCAGTAGGCAAGGTGTCAGCAACACTCAACAAAGAAGCACTTAGAATAAGATTTGTTTCTCTGTATAACCGAAATAGCCTATAATCCTTTTATGGTCTAGATAATCTACGCCTCAGTTTGGAAAATTTATAAATAGTTTATAAATAGGAATAGCAGCGGATTCCACAAAGAGTTTGGATAATGATGAGTAGTATATATGAATGTGTTGTTAAAATTGATGTTTGACTTAGACTGAACTATAAACCAATTTATAAATTGTATCCAAACCGAGGCTACTTTGTTAGTGAATTACAATGTCAACATATGAAAAAGATTGATTGAAAATAACTAAATTAACCCAGGTAACTTTGTTTTCGCAGTGAGATTAAGTGTAATTCTACAGATTTCCAGTATATCCATAACAATAATAAACACGAGATCTTGATGGTTCTTTCCTTAGAAATAATGTACTTGGACATTGTAAGCAGTAAAGGGCCTTAAAAAATGCCCTCATGTAAAAATACTCACAGTAGCATTCACCATCAAGTCATTAAAAAAATAAAATCAGTGTTATCGCACTCCTTTGAATACTAACATAAATATAGTATGACTTGCTTGGAAAGATTTGCAAATGTAAGAAACCATCACATAAATCATGAGCAGCATAACAACAGAGAAGGGAAATGGAAATATATTAACTTCCTCTAGAAGCTCCTTCCTTTTCATTCTTAAAAGCCCCTTGGGCGGAACTGGGGGCAATTTTTTCATCGGATAAGCCCTTTTGAGCTGAAAAAAGACAAACAACGAGTAATGTTAAATTCATATGTTGCCACTATAACATTACTTACCAAAACTACAACAATTCCACCAAAATCAAGTCCAACAAACTATGCAATCAAATCATTGAAGTTCAGTTATAGGGATATGATAAAACAAAACTCCAGCATATCATAACAAGCACTAGATAAATATTTTAAATGTTTTAGGAAAAACACAGAGTTTACATCTAAATCTTTTAAATGTTTTAGGAAAAACACAGAGTTTACATCGGACAGGAGCTTCAAGAAGTCACTGAATCTTCTTAATATTCCTCGTGTAGTGGTAACCCCTTCTGGTGACTGTAAACCAACCTGAACCCTGTAAAACTGTCATGTAAGAATGTTAACAACAATATATAACATCTTCTAGAACTTAGTAAATACACAATCTTCATTACACATAAGATATTAGGTTCAATGGGTATCACCCTCTAACTTGGAAGATATCATTCTCGAATGGTACTACCTTAAAACTTCACTTAAAATCCATCTATCTTACAACCAGCAACTATTCTTATTTTAAGCTCGTAAAGCAACATTTTTTCTTACTTTTTTGTGTAGAGGGTGAGGAAAAGCTAAAAAACAATGGGAAAGAACTCACCTCAACTCATTATAAACCACTAACGACAACTCATTTACTATGAAGAGGGAAGACAGAGAGCAGAGAGTGTAAATTAAACACTACATACATAACGCAGATAAAAAATAACTTCATGTTTTAAGAAGAAACAAAAAGAATATATCAAGAAAAACAACCAAAACCCATACCACTACAGGGTCCGAACCATGTGGGCTAGATAAGATGGTCCAAGAAGGAACCATGACACAATAACTCCATCCTGTTAGAAAATCATGTGGCCAGAGAGTATTTCGCTCATCCTACATTGTAAGCAAATAGCTTTAATTACGGGATGCATGGAATAAATAAGAAGTTACAATAATTACAGGAGTCGTCATATGTAAATATCATTGGTTAAAACAGGGAATATATTTAGCATAAAAGCTGATGCTTGTGAACTGCACAAAGATCAAACAGCTATTTCGGATAAGGTTCATCAAGAAGAGATCTATCATTCAATGATCATGGAGTAACATAACAATAAGACTCTGAATCGTCTAACTTGCACTTATTGCTTCTCAAAGAATTCATAATAAAATTAAGTGCAATTAACCATGCCATGGAGAAAATTACCCAAGGCAAACAGTACAGAAACATAGGATGTTGATTAACATTTTTATCATATAACTAACATTTTAGTGAAATTCTTTGCATGTTTTCTTATTTTACTTTTGTTCATTATAAGGTAGACCGATTGGAATCAATAACAAGACTTGAACCCAGTTCCTTATTTGCAGTAAACGATGTTTAGAACTAGTCTAAAAAATTAACATTGGTTGCTCAATTGGTCAAGCAGTGGATCTGCTCCTCAATGGTCACCAGTTCAAGTCCCTCAGGGTTACTAAGGTGAATACACGGCCGTAAACTTCAAGGTCCATGGGATTCGAGGTGCGCGCAATCTAGCCCGGACATTCAACATTGTAAAAAATAAAAAAACCTAGTCTAAAAATGTCTGTACAGCAGCAAACAACATTTAATCACCTTCAATTGGATTTTGACTAGTGCAAACTGTATAGTGTAACGGTACCACATAAGCTTTACAAGCCGGATATGATCAGACAGTTCATGTGCGACTTGGAATGTTGATAATATACCAAAAAAACAGTACGGAACCTATAGAATAGACAACTGTTAAAAGTAAAGCTCTCTATTCTTTCCAGTTGTTAAAACTCTGAATTTCATGCAATTTAAGCTGCTTTTCAGCCAAATGAAATTTAGTATTTAACGAATTAAAGAATCGAGATTAATTAACAAAAAAAAAAAAAAACTCATAACGATAAAGAAACATGCGATACAAATTCATTCGAAACCAAACTCCAAAAGCGAAGAAAATAAATTGTACCCAATTAAGTGGAGAAGGCCTCCAATCCATGCCGAGAGGAAGTGGAGAAGTTCCATCGTACCGATGCTTCGGAGGACTGTCATTTCTAATACCACGATCAATCTTGTCCTTTTCGATTGCCGAAATTGAAGACCCAGCTGAATTTTCGTGATATTCGAGGAGGAGAGAAGGATCGGCGAATCCCATATCAAGAATCGAGTAATCGAGTCTGAATAAATTCATTTTTAGGT
This sequence comes from Fraxinus quadrangulata, assembly GCA_903798255.1. Taxonomy (NCBI): domain Eukaryota; kingdom Viridiplantae; phylum Streptophyta; class Magnoliopsida; order Lamiales; family Oleaceae; genus Fraxinus; species Fraxinus quadrangulata. Next base: position 3,520 of record CAIGRB010005912.1, on the reverse strand, counting down.
ATTTGTAATTGTAATTTAGTTACTCGACGAATTGCTAATGAGAAATTTCGTGTTTATTTGAGTGTTGATGAACAAATTTGGGGAACGATACTTTCAACTGGTACGGATGTCAACTTTCGGGAAAATTGCATAATGGTACCTAATCATTAGCATTTGTAGTAATATGGTCTAAAATGTTTAAAAATGAGTAAGTTAGACCACAGTCTAACTTTATTTTAGTATTAGTCCCGAGAAATAATGTCTCCAAAAATCGTTTAGAAATGGCATCCACAAGGCATTTGGGCACTATTTGTTAAGATAAAACATAATCTAATAAAAATAGAAATAGGAGAAAAATATAAATGATACAGTCACATCTTTCTTTAATTAGGCTTCGTTTAACAGATTTATCGTCATTTCGTATTTGTAGTCTTGTTAGATTGGGCATTCTATCAATTAGTTGAGTTTCTTATGTAGACCCTCAGTGTTGGTCTGGTACTACTTTTTTTCCTATTTTCAGCAACTTTTGGACTATTATTAAGTGTTAAACTAAGTGTAGATGGATTCCATATATCAAATGTCTTGGTGGATTGATTATCCAAATATTAAATTAGACAATAAAATGAACTATGTAGGCCCCATTTACAATCCGTTTACAAATTTATAAATAGGAATAGTGATGGATCATATGAAATATATGAATAATGACGAATGTTAAATATGAATATTTGGCTGAAATCAATATTAATATTTGACTTTGACTAAATTTATAAATCGTATCCAAACAAAAGCTTACCAGATATGCGTCTAATGGATGTGATTATAACCTATTAATATGGAATGCTCGATAATGGTATCTATATGAAGTTCCTGGAGGATTTAAAATGCTTGAAGCATATAATTCAAATTGTCAAAAAATAATTCGAACAAACCAAAGATCATTTATGAATTAAAATAATATATAATCGTCTTAATAAATATTTGTTCAAAGAAAGGTACAACAATAATCATAAATGTTCGTGTATTTTTTATGAAGAAATCAGTAAGTAAATTTGTCATTATTGCTGTGTAAGTTGGTGATTTAATCATAACTGGAACTCCCGATGAGCTTTCAAAAGCACAAGATTATCTAAAGCAAATCGATATAAAAGATCTTGAAAAAAAAATTTACGGCTTGCAGATCGAGCATTAGCTCATGGAATTCTTATTCATAATCAACTTATACAGAAAAAGTCCTTAAACAATTTTATAAGAATAAAGCACAATCCATTTAGTAACCCAATGGTCGTTACTCGTTAGCACACTTGATACAAAGGAAATGATCCTTTTAGGCCTCAAGAAGATAGTGAAAACTTCTTGATCCTGAAGTATCATATTTTTATGTGATATGTGCACTATTGCATCTTGTTAACAATACACAACCCAATTGTGTTTCTTGGTAAGTTTGTTAGCAAGGTATAATTTGACTCCTTCACAAAGACATTGGAACAGAGTGAAATGTATATTTCGTTATCTCCGAGGAATATTTTATATGTGCTTAAAATTTTGAAAATTAGGGTGCAAAATCTGCAATATTGGACCCAGTTGCCATTTCAGGAAAAAAAAAATCGATTTTCCATTTAAACGATTCCAAATAGACGCTCATCCGCCACTATAAACAATCCAACTCATTTTTCTTCCTACCCTATTTGAATGAAAGTTTTCATTTCAACATATTTTTATAAAGAAATTATCCATCGAGACTAATGGTACACCAAAACGTTATTACCTGCACAACAATGTTTTCTAGTTTTGTTTAGGGTCCTTTGAATAAAAATATTTGTTACAAAAAGACGAAAATTAAAATTTGAAGAGGTAGGTACTCATGAGGAGTCCATAGACATAAAATAGATGGAATTAGTAAAAATGAATACATCTTAATAAGTTATGTCTCGGGGAAAAGATGGAATCGAGAAGAAACCATTGTGAAACAAAAGTTGCATATAATGTAGTGATCAATATCATAAGTCCAAGCGATGATGTAGAACCAAATCCATCGAAGAATGTCAACATAGAAATGATTAGCTAAATTGAAAAGATGCAACATCGACAGAATTAAACTCATTAGAGAAACATAAAGTTTTTCGACCCGTCATCCAAACACCTAAGGGATAAAGCAAATAAGGTACATATGGGTGTTGGTGTGAAAAAAAAAATAATAATAATAAATGAAGTCGTTAGATATAAGGCCCGGCTGGTAGCATGAGATTTTCAAAAATTCCTGGCATTGATTATGAAGAGGCATATTCTACTAGTAATGGACGTAATTACATTTCGATATCTAATTAGTTTAGCTATGCAATGAATATTAGATATACTTTTATTGGATGTATTTATAACCTATTTATACGGAATCCTCAATAATAATATCTATATGCAAGTCCTCGGAGGATTTAAAATTCCTAAAGCATATACTTCAAATTCTCGAGAAATAATTCATCAAGCTACAAAGATCATTTATGAATTAAAATAATTTGGACATATGTAGTATAATTTTCTTACATAATTTGGACATATGTAGATATACTTATTGAAAGAAGGGTACAAGAATGATCATATATGCTCATGTATTTTTATTTAAAAAATAAAATAAAATAAAAATCGGTAAGTGGATTTGTCATTATTGCTATATAAGCAGATGATTTAATCATTACTGGAAAATTGGGTGAGCTTCCAAAGGCAGTTGATTATCTAAAAAAATGAATTGGAGATAAAAAAATGTTGATAATATAAATTTTTGTCACAACCTGCAGATCAAGCATTAGTTGAAGGATTTTTTATTTTTTTTTTTTGCATAATCAACTTTTACAAAAAAGACTAACAATTTTGTTGGGTTTTATGACTCAAATCCTGTCCAAATTGGGTATAAGGTTTCGCGTTGTGGAGTATTGGGTTTGAAGATGTCAAAATAGGGTCCAAGAAGAAAAAAATGCGAATTTACAAAAACAAAATTGAAATAGGGAGTTCGTCGCCAGCTCGAGCGATAGGCTGTCTCCAGCTCGAACGATATGCTGTCGCCCGCTTTTCTCTCTAACGGACCGCGAATATTAGGTTTGCATAATCAACTTTTACAAAAAAAGACTAACAATTTTGTTGGGTTTTGTGACCCAAATTCGGTCCAAATTGGGTTTAAAATTTCGCGTTGTGGAGTATTGGGTTTGAAGATGTCAAAATAGGATCCAAGAAGGAATAAATGCGAATTTATAGGAACAAAATTGGAATAGGGAGTTCGTCGCCAGGTCGAGCGATAGGCTATCGCCCACTTTTCGCTCTAGCGGACCGCGAATATTTTTCCTTATTTTTCGATTTTACGTGAGTTTTAACGTAATTTCCATATTTTTGGTTAAATTCAGGGTTTGGACATATCTCTTATAAATAGTAGACTCTTCATTTAGTTTTATATTGTAGAAATTACTGAAAATTGTATTTTCTCTCCATCGGTCGTCATTAATAAAATATTCGGTTCATCTACCATTTCATCTTCTTGTTTCCTTTCTTTTAA